>JAOVVB010015801.1:0-16442 GCA_028570985.1 Heterobranchus longifilis | reverse complement strand
ATCTGTGGTTTGCAGAAACATACAATGCCAACATTTATTCTGGCGATGGGGTCGTTTTTATTCCCGCAAGGCTGTAAAACAACTTCATACATCTGATGCTGACAGAGCTATCGGCGTCTTCTGTCCTCAGTCATTTGAGTCTCTGAGCACAGCGGTTTTATCTATTCACATAACAGGCCGATAAAAAAGCAAAGTGCATCCTCTGGAGGTTGAGGCATTCGTTTGGTTTTAGCAGAAGTACTCGTTAGGTGGCCCCTCAGTCCTGGCTGTGGCCTCCGAGTCAACACTGGACCTCGCTGAGAGCAACCTGTTGGATTCGTCAGGATTTAGCCTGGTCAGATACTCGCCCTCCATCCCTTTAGCTTTGGTCCCGGGGCCCAGGGTCTCAAACGTGACGTACGAGTCCTGCATTTCCTTGGATTGCCGCCCCAGCAGCTTTTGGCAGCGCTTCTTTAGCGCCCCGCAGCACACAATCAGTGTCAGGGGGACAGCGATCACACACGCCACTGTTATCACCACCACATTAATGAGCTTCTGAGTGCCACTAGCACTCGCCGCCTCATCTGTTGAGAAGATTACACACTGCTCCTTTTTCGGGATCAGGCCTTTGACGCAAACGCAAGCAATGTACTTTGTCTTCGGCACAAGGCCGTCAATAGTGATCCGGTTCTTTCCAGCACCTACGTTGACCCGACGCATGTCTCTCTCACCAAATATAGCATATAGGACGCTGAATTCTGTGGTGTTTGTGGCTGTCGGGGCTCTCCAGTTCAGAGAGACGGTATGGTCGGTGTCTCCAATCACCTTCACCGAACGCACTACCCTTTTCTCTGGAACTTGCTGTAAGGATGAGGCATTGGCTGCTAAGTTGCTCAGAGCATCCACCTCAACCGGTCTCCGAGGGTCCGACGCCTTGCCTCGTCCCTGAGAAGCACCGTCAGACACGCTGTAGCTCTCGATTTCGTATTTTCCAGTCACGCCTTTGCCATTGAGAGGTTCGATGATGGGCTGGGCAGCCGGGGTGGTCGGTGGAGGAACATATCTGGCAATAAGTTTCTCCTGGTATGCCGCTCTTCCAATGCCACTGGGTTTCTTCCCTCTGGTTCTCTTAGAGACACCGCCACCTGCTTCCTCTGACCGAAAGGAATCTGTGATCACCAAAGATATAATGGCATCCGCGGTGCCCACAAAATTGGTCGCTTTGCACACATATTTCCCAGAATCTCGGTAGGCGACTGCAGGCACGCTTAGAATTGACCAAATGATGCCCTCCTTTGAAATCTCTTCCTGAACTGCAAAATGAAAAAAAGCAGACACCCACAGGTTAGTTAAACAGATTAGCACAAAACGAATAACTTTAATCTTGTTGACACTTTCACTCAGACTGGAATAAATATTGTTCTAATCTAAGTACATCTGGAAATCAGATCAGCAGAACTCACCGGTGCCGTTCATTTTCTTGCCATCGGCACGGCTCCAGGACAGCTCTGGGATGGGGACTCCAACTGTGCCACAGCGCAACAGGACATTGTTGCCCAGTGAGCTTCGTACACGTGCCACGGCTGTGTGCACCCGAGGGCCCTGGCACCTCTGCAGCTCCGCTTCGGTGAAAAGGACCCCCGACAAGCTCTCCGGATCGGCGCACCTCAACCTAGTGTCAATGAGAGCCACGGACGACGACGGGGATTTCTGAAACTGGACCAGGTCGTACAGCCGGCAGTCGCACAGCCACGGGTTGTCATGGAGACCTGCAGAGGAAATCGTGTGCGACAGAGCGCTGTCAGTGAAAATAATAAAACTCAGCATCCTCTTTTGAACTACTGTCACTACCATCCAGCACATTTTCCTTCATACAAATAATTTTAAGACAAAGTACGTGTGGCTCTGAGTAAAATAAACAGAATTACTCTGACAACTTGACACACAATAACTATAATTAGACTAATCCCTAACTCAGCTTTAAATGCTTCTGGTGTCAAAGTGGTCGTCATGCAAGGCAGCTTAAAACAAATACGTTTCCGTATCCCAATATGTCACAGCTTGATCCTCACCGAGAATTAGTTTGGAAGAATCTGTGTCCTGAGATGGCTTCACGCTCAGCCACATTGTGAGAACGTCGGCAGGAACGGTTGTCAGAGTGTTGCTGGATAAATCCAGATATGTGAGATTCTTTATGTACACGGTGGCATCGGCAGGGATGGTGGAGATCTTGTTGTTGTGTAAGTCGAGGAGCCTCAGGTTTGGCATATCGGTCAGAGACTCCCAGGGGAAGGAAGTGAGGGAGTTGCCGTCCAGCCGGAGCTCGTCCAGGTTGTAAAGACCCCGGAAACTGTCGACGTTTAGCGAATTCAGTGAATTGAAAGACATCCAGAGAAACTCCAGGTTGTTGAGGTAGTGAAAGTTGTCGCTTGAAATCCGTGTGATTGCTGTCTTTTCAATGCGCAGCTTTGATGTGTCAGTGGGAAAATTCGGAGGAACCACAGTGATCTCGGGATCATTGCAAAGTACACTCCTGCAAGAAAAAAAAAAAATGTTAATGACAATTAACATAGGAACAACATTAAAGCTACTTTGAAATTGCAGTTTGTATGAGTGGCGTTAGTAACAAACAAAAGATATTTCCTGCCTCCATTTTAGATTAAAAAATACAGTCAAGCATTTATTCGAGAAAAACGTAGTAACCTATTGTTCAGTAACAAGCAAAGGAGATTAAAGGGCAACTCCAAGTTAATCCTCCACCATACAGAGTGACTGAACAGAAGAAAGCTGCAGTGAAAATCACGTATGCACGCAATAAAAATAAAAACACATGCACTACACTGAGTATAAAATTGAAATAATAACATTTCATTTAATAAATAGCCATATTTACCTTGCTTTTGATCCGTCGCTTAATTTGTGGAAGAAGCAGCTGCATTGTGTAGGACATGAATTGCCCAGCAAAGGAAGAAAAACTAAAGCCAAACAAAAAGCAGCAGTAAAATGTCGACTCATTTTTTCTTCTGCAAGCTACTAAATGCTATGCAGCTAAACTACAGTTAAAAAATAAGCGCTACAGCTCGCAGAGCATCGGATGCATGGTGGTGGTGTGCAGGCTCACAGCTCCATACTGCTCCGACTGGACTGAATCCTGAGATAAAAAGGATAGGCACGGATTAGTGAAGGACTTGGGTTATTTTCATTCACACGATTAGGCTATTGCTTCCTGGAAGCTGATAGGCTGCGTAGCTTTTCACTTTCATTATCAGGGAAATGATTGATTGGATGGTTAATTATGGACACAATAAATTGTACAATGATGTTGAGGCTGCAGGGAGACAAAAATCTATGTGTAGTTACGATTTTAAAATGAGGAATTTGTTGACAGAATTGACAGATATAAAATAGTGTATTTTTTTTTTTTTTTTTTTTTTAAATACTTTTATTTATTTAATTTGTCTCAATATTTTTCTTTTAAAGTCATATCATGTAGTCAATTATTGGAGTAAGCACTGTAAGATTACCTCACATTACACAGACAATTCACCAAAAAACTGATGTTGACGTTGTCTTTTTTTTATGTATTATTTATTTTCATTTGCATAATTTTATTTGACATGTTTATTGTTTTTTTGTTTGTCTTCTTTTGTTTGTCTTTTTTCAACTATGTTTTATGTCTTTTGTCTTCTTATTTACCTTTTTTGCTTTTGTTTGGTCTGTTAAGCTCTCTGTTGTTATAATGACTTCTGGGTATTCTGCTTTTGCTCTGCTCTGTCAGTCAAAGCACGTTGTTTTTACAGTTTCAGAATATTTTCTTTCTATTATACTTGTTATGTTAGCCTGTCTTAAAATTCTGTTGTTTTTTTTTGTTTCATGTTATGTCTATTAATTATGTTTAAGAGACATTGACAGACTTTTAGTTTGCATGATGGATAGAAACTTAGCAACATATGACCACTAGATGGGAGTGGAGAGTTGCTACAGGTATTTACCGTAATCACCTTCTTGTTTTTAGATCCACACTTCACACCAGATAAGTGACAACACGATATAAACACATGCACACAATATAAAACAAAGAATCATTTTTAAAATTAAAAATAAATATGTGAGAATAATCTCCAATGTTTAATATTGTACTATTGCCACTATACTGTATTGTATCATTTTTAGTAGTATCCTGCAGAATATGTTGACATTTTGTGTGTGACACACTTTGCGGATGACCGACGTGTTGTCGGTCTCTGAGGGTTTTTCACAGGTGCAGAGGTTTAAAGACAGGGCGCTCCGGCAGGATTTCAAATCCTTTAATCCAGTCATGTCTCTGCCTCTTATTAATACATCTTTGTTCTATATTAGTTTAGGAGTGTGCAAAAACATGTATTTGCAAGAATAAATATTCTCAGAATAAATAATGGCCCCTGTCAATGTAAGAGTATTCAAAATCAATATATTAGGAAAGTAAAATAAAGAAAAAATTAAAACTCCCAACATGTGTATCTCTAATCTAAGAAACGTTCATTTGTAGAATAATTTGCCAAAAATGCTAAACAAGTATGTTTTTTCATTCCTGTAGTTGTAAATTCAGATCATTAGGTAAAAGTAGAAATGCCATAGTTTAAAAATACTCCAAAAAGTCCTGCTTCAGTAAAAGTATAGAAGTATTATCAGCAAAATATATTTCAAGTATCAAAAGTAAAAGCACTCATTATACAGAGGCACTCTTTTCAGTGTAATTATTAATAATACAATGTATTATTGGATATTTCTATTTAAAAGTATAATTTGTCAATGTGTAGACGCTTTTATGTACTTTATACACCACTAGTTGGTTTAATAGTAAAGCACAACATATTTTACAGGCTTTGAGTACTGACTTAAATATTTCTCATTTCTGATGTTATCACTTGATCTTACATGATTTAACAAAAACATGCTCCTGATCTTCAGGGTCTGTCGGTACAAATGCAATTGCAACAGTGAAACCTTTGTTTCATTGCAACACCAGGAGATTATGACGCCGTAATTCACTGTTAGCCAATGCATTAATGTGTAACCACTGCAAGGGTGCAAGCACGTTGGAAAAAAAATATTACAGGAGGTTTATTAAATTCAGGTCAGCTACAGACATGGGTTTTATTCCCACATTTTAATTTGTGGCTATAGCCTCCAATTAAGACGATATTAATTAAGAAGTTAAATGAGATCCTGATTTCTTAAGTTAAGGCTTTATGGTGGTGCCTTTTGTAAAGGGTACCGCTTTTTTGTACATTATTTCCTCACACTCGGCTGCAGTAGATTAACAGATTGTTTAACTTTTGCATTGTGAAATTGCCACTCCGCTGCTTTATGTTCCTGCATGGCGTCCTGTTGGGAAGGCAGAAAAACATTCTGCTACACAAACCCGATGCTCCAAATTCTCTATTTTATCTGTAAGATATAAAGACATTTGAATTGTGTGTCAGAGCAGCAGATGCAGTGATAAGCATCAACACTGCAGCTCTTTTTTTCCCTTTTTTTTTGCTGAATGTGAGGAAGTCTGTAAGTGGATAGGACACTGAGCTTTTAGTCAGAACGACAATATGGGCAGTTTGAGAAAAGGGTATTATAAGTCTGTTGGGACATATCATTACTTCATAGTTAATGAGTTTGCGGTAATCTGTAGGCAGATTAGTGGTGCAATCAGACTCGGCCCAAATGTTACATTTTTGATTGTTCAGGCTGCTGCGAGAGCCAAACGTCACTTTTCTGCTGCCATCGTTTTTTTCTTGTTTTTTTTTAGGTTTATTTTGGTCAAGAGATAAAGAAGTAAAGGAATAAAGTCCTGATGCTTTCACAGACTTTTTAACTGACCTTTCACACTTTGTGTGGCTCGTGAGAGAGAAACAACAGCTTTTGAGTTCGAGTCCAAATAAAAGACGAGATTGTGTAGTAATTTGTAAAGATCTGGTAGTTGGGACCGAGTGGTGCCTTTTACTTGACATGCATGGTAAATGACCCAAGGATGTTTTTGGTTTGTTTTTAACAGAGAGAAAGCTGTACAAGGATGTAATCTTGAAAGTGAAAACTCAAGTTTCCTGAGCAAAATCAGGTGCTGGTGCTTCATACACAGAGTCAAAAACAGGAGTCTGTCTGTTTTGATGCCAGAGTTATTTAAATACATTTAAATGACAGCTGCTGTGTTATTATTCCATCAATGCCCTTTATGTATTAGAAAAGCATGTTTTCTAAATAACTCAAATAAAAAATTTTTTTAACATGAAGTTATTTTAGTGTGTTGTATATTTATGATTTGCTTTGTGGGGACTCCTGTTGTTCAGCCTATCAATTCACTTAAAAACTACATTTCCCATGTTCCGCAGCAACATAAACACCGTCAGCTGAGTTAAGGAGTTGAGAGAAAAGTTCGTCTCTCCAGAAGTTTTCCTGGAGTTGCCATACATTTAATCAAATTGACAAAAATCACAGCTGAGCTCTGAAAACAAACTTTACATCAAAGAGTTACGCAGCAGACGCGCAAACTTTTGCGATCGCAAAGTTGCAGGAAGTTTGAAAGAAGTTTGCTCGTTAGAACATTCTTAGAGGGATTTCAAAGGGGGGGGTTTACTAAGAGTAGTCTCTTTGTGCTTTTTCACGTGAAAGAGCCTTTATAAGGCGTCATTTAGTTGGAGACGGTGGTACGCTACACAACTAGAAAAGGACTTGTCTTTTTGTGCAAAAGTTTGTTTTTTGCATTTCAACATGGCAGCGTATACATTACCGGAGGGCTTCGCGGAGTTTGATATGTTTACATTCGGCACAGCGCTTCTTGTTGGGGGTAAGTCATGGAAGACATGTTTCTGCAAGAATTAAAGGGACAGTTCACTCTGAAACCATTTGATGTTAAAGTTACTGAAGTTATGAAACTCCCAACCATGCATTTTTATTTTTCTCATTGTGATGTTTGGAATTTAGCAGTTTTTGAGTTACATACAGCTGTGCTGATAAATTCAGTCTGGTAACAGTGTGATACCAGAAATTAAAGAGACATTTCTCTTCTTTTTTATTCACTTTCAGGGATGATTGGATTCTTCCTCAACGCCATCAGCATCGTGTCTTTCCTCACAGTGAAGGAGATGCGGAATCCCAGTAACTTCTTTGTGTTCAATCTGGCTGTGGCCGACATCTGTTTGAATATTAATGGACTCACAGCTGCGTACGCCAGCTACCTCAGGTATCATCGTACACACTCAGGTTTTAAACATTTGTTATTTTCCTACCTGGCCCTTTTGTATTGTGGTGGGAGTACTACTGCACATTTATTTTGGCAATCACAAAGAAGGCTTAGTATTGGATATTAGCCAATGGGTAGCACAAACTAAATAAGCCTTTGGGTTTTATAATCCACAATCCACTTATTCAGTGTGTAAAGTTCAAGCAGATCTCTTGGAAGTTACCTAACAGGATCTTAATTGAAATGTAGCAACATTTAAATACATGTTTATGTCCTGTTTATGTATTTTATTTAGTGGTTTCCAACCTGGGCGTCTGCACTATTGACCTTTCTTATGTATCGAAGCACAATAAAATGAAATAGTAAAGCCATTAAAACTAGATTTTAGCAATTTATTCAATCACCAAAGACTAATTGCAGCACATCACTCTTTGGTTTAACTGCTCACAGCTCTTACACATATACAACCTGTGATGTGGAGTTGCTTGGCTACAAAGGGTCACGCGTTTTCAAAAATGTAATCAACATGCTTTTACAGCCCGATGTAGTCGTATAATAACACTTTTAATATAATATAATAGTGGGTAATAGGCAACATTCCTCTGTATCCTGGAGTATAATTCAAGTTTGTTGTCTTTTCTAGATATTGGCCATTTGGTCAAAGTGGATGTGCCTATCACGGTTTTCAGGGCATGATATCAGTCCTGGCGTCCATCAGTTTCATGGCTGTCATCGCTTGGGACAGATATCACCAGTACTGCACCAGTGAGTACTACATATAACCAGTACTGCACCAGTGAGTACTACATATCACCAGTACTGCACCAGTGAGTACTACATATCACCAGTACTGCAAGTACAACATATCACCAGTACTGCACCAGTGTAATATAAAACTTGACTAAAGTAAACTCATCTCACACAAACTAAGTGAAGGTATTGAAGGTATTTGGAGACTATTTTGGGAAAACAAAACATCAGATGTCTTTGTATAAGTCTTTTACCCTACTTTTTTTTTATATAAATAATGCAGCAGCGACAAACTGAATAATGCCTTAGTTTCTGCTAGTAACACCTGCTTTTGTTTTTGCAGCAGAAATAGCAGAGAAATGTCAACACACACATAATTAGCTATATCTAAATAAATAAATAAATAAATAAATAAATAAGTAAAATGTCTACTCACATCCAAATGACATCATGCATGTCTTCATTCTGCAGGACAGAAGCTCTTCTGGAGCACCACGCTGACGATGAGCGGCATCATCTGGATTCTTTCTATCTTCTGGGCTGCTGTTCCTCTCATGGGATGGGGCGTCTACGACTTTGAGCCGATGAAGACTTGCTGCACGCTGGACTACACCAGAGGAGACAGGTATATAAGTATAGGAATGATACTAAAACTGGAATAAATGGACAGTTTGCTGTTGTTTTTATCACTGTCAATTTGTGTTGCAATGCCAGTGAAAAATGACAGAACACCTACACTAGATATAAGAAATGCAGCTATCCATAGCATTTTGACATATATTTACCGTAGGACATATTTTCCTGTGTACCGCTTTTCAACAGGGACTATGTGACCTACATGCTGACTCTGGTGCTGCTCTATCTGATGTTCCCCGGTTTGACCATGATGTCATGTTACAATGCAATCTACAAACACTTCAAGAAGATCCATCACCACAGGGTAAATGTGCAAACCTCACAAAAGGAACACTTGTTTTTGTTTTGACGTTCAGATTTGGCAGAAAAATGCACTTTTCACTGAAGCTGAACTTCACTGACTTGTTTTAGCTTTTCCTGTTGTACACAGTGTCCATTGTGTTTGTTATATGTGGACACACAACACAGACACACAATGATGCCTCCAAAATGTCACCAGCTACTGGAGTCGAGTGTGCTCAGTGACATCTACTTGTAAACAATAACAAAGAGCACAACAACTGTGGCTGCTATCTTAGCTGACAAATGTGCAAAAGGCTAAACAGTGAAAAACAGGAAAAAATCAACATTTTTCTGCATCTTTCTTGCAGAGCGTTATAAGCTTGACACTGCTCTCATGTTTACAGCCTGTACACAATAAGCTTAGCTTAGCATAGAGACTGGAAACAGGGGGAAACTGCTAGCCTGGCTCTGTGCAGAGGTAGAAAAATACATCTACCAGCACCTCACTAAGCTCACTAATTAACACAGTATATGTAATTTATTTAATCTGTGCACAAACAGAAAAAGGTCATGGTATTACTGAGAGTTACGTGCTGGAACTTTTTCTTGGCTGACTGTCTTCTTGCTAGCTAGTTAACGTCTGTTCAGTCTATAAAGTCTATAAAGTCTATAACGTCTAGCTGTTTGTGGAAAATAAACACAGACTGCACAAACAGTCCTGCTGTCAGTGTAGCTTTCAAACTGTAACTGACAAAACTGAAATACTGTTTTCTTATTTCCAGCTGAATATTGTTTAAGGGATACTTTGCTGATTTTAAACGTGTTTCGCGTCATCCAGTGGATCTCTGTGGATTTCCGCTGCTCTGCTCAACCTCAAAAATCAGCAAAGTATCCCTTTAAAACTTGTGTAATATCTACAGTAACACAATGTACTTTGTTTTCCAGTTTAACACCAGTGTGCCCTTGAGGGTAATGCTGATGTGCTGGGGCCCCTACGTCCTCATGTGCATCTACGCCTGCTTCGAGAACGTGCAGGTCGTCTCTCCCAAGCTAAGAATGGTGAGCACTTATTTAGTTTTTTCATGTTTTCATGACAACCACAACTGCAAAAACGTCCCATAAATCAAGTTACTTACATGATGAAAGTCGTTGTTTGTGCTTGCAGGTGCTTCCAGTTGTTGCAAAGACAAATCCCATCTTCAACGCTCTCCTCTACTCATTTGGAAACGAGTTCTACCGAGGCGGCGTGTGGCACTTCCTCACCGGACAAAAAATTGTCGAGCCGGTTATTAAGAAGTCAAAATAAAAGGAAACTCAGTATGTTTAAATACCATCATTTACGCTTATGATAGGTTCCTGTTGTAAACATCAATGAACCATTTAGATGTTTGTACAGTTGTAATATTTTCACATGTGGACAGTGACTCAGGACAATCTCTACATTTGGAGCCTCATGCTGGATTTGTGTAAATCTACTAAACGTGTTGCAAGTAATTTATCCACTTTGAAATTACTGCATTCTTTCTACAGCATTTCTTCATTTTCTTCTTTAACCTGCACCACTCCTCCGTCTGTGTTAGACCACTGCCAATAAACACATTGTGTTGCTGCCCTTCTGTATGATCTACTTCAAACTGTGTTTTAACCTGAAGATTTCTTTTGTTAAATGTTTGTTTCTTTATGTTGCAAATGGAACTGCTGAGATGCAAGAAAAATGTCAGACTCGATCTCACAAGTACTATCTATCTATCTATCTATCTATCGATAGATCTATCTATCGATAGATCAGTCAATCTACCCATCTATCTATAGATCTATCTATCTATTGATAGATTGATCTATCTATCTATCGATAGATCTATCTATCTATTGATCAGTCAATCTACCCATCTATCTATAGATCTATCTATCTATTGATAGATAGATCTATCTATCGATAGATCTATCTATCTATCCATCTATAGATCGATTGATCTATCTATCGATCGATCTATCTATCTATCGATAGATCTATCTATCCATCTAGCTATCTATCTATCTATCAATAGATCTATCTATCCATCCATCCATCGATAGATCTATCTATCCATCTATAGATCTATCTATCTATCTATTGATAGATCTATCTATCTATCTATTGATAGATCTATCTATCTATCTATTGATAGATCTATCTATCTATCTATCTATCTATCTATCGATCTATATATCTATCGATATATCTATCTAGCTATCAATCGATCTATCTATCCATCCATCCATCGATAGATCTATCTATCTATCTATCTATAGATCTATCTATCTATCTATTGATAGATCTATCTATCTATCTATCCATCCATCCATCCATCCATCCATCCATCCATCCATCTATCTATCAATCGATCTATCTAATATCTGACCTGCTCTAAGTAAGAGGCCAGCGTCCAGAGAGGCGCTCTCATGACACGGGTGTCTCAAGCATTTAAACAGCAGATAAATCGATTGTTGTTTTGTTCGGAAGACAATTCGTGGTGATGTAACGTCTATATATGGTAAGAAAACAAGTCTCTGTGTTAAGACTGTATTATGCAATTATACTACAGGCAACACCTGAGGCCAGGTGAACTTAAGCTCATTTCAAAGTAGCTGATTCTTTAAACACATACATGGATGAACAAAGAGGTAGACAGTGTGGTAGATCTCATGCTCTTACCTTGGAGCTACTCATTCAAATATATGCTATAATGGAACTTACATCATACATTTTAATGTGTGCTATAATGGAATTTATTTAGCAGACTTTTACACTTTTTACAGTGTGTTGAGTTGTTAAAAAACAAATGCACATGAATAAAGACAGCAATGTACATAAACACATTATTTACCAAAGGGACCAGATATCTGCACGACTATATTTAGTCACATTTGTTCCGACTGGTCGAAAGTCTTGAAGTTTGGGACGGACAGAACAACTTTTATGTTGTTTTTTTTGTTGTTTTTTTGAAAAATCTAAATCACACTTTCATCGTTTTCTATATGATTTTTTTTTTTTTACATTGCATAATGTGATTTTGATATTCAACTTGTTGCGTGCCCATAGGTAGATATGATTGTGCTCCTTGTAGTTTTTGGAGATATGCAATTTTCTCTTTTCCTCTTTGGGCACATGGGACTACTGTTTTTTTCCTGAACTATAATGGAGTCTATAGTCCTGTGTGTCCAAAAAGACTAGATATAGTATGATAAGAAAAACTCACAATTCAGCCAAATATTTTGACCGATTGTGAAACTTTTGATTTGTGCAAGCAGAGAAAACTTTCACCAAAAGACAAAGTGGTTAAGATCAATCCGATGAACACAGGTAGGTTAAATGACATAAGAAGGTATGCAGACTGACACTGAGCAATTTAAGGAATTCAATCTCTGCTGAAACCAACTAGTCATGGCAGCCACATTAATACCGGCTTTAAATCATTTGTTCTGTTGTACCTTGGATTACATGCATGCCATTCCGTCTTTCCTAATTATGAGCCACATTTATAGCAGGTGTTACAGTGTCAGCGAGGGCACGGAGAAGAAAAGACTCTGACCGCTGACCTGCTGAATACATGCACTCCAGAAATAAGACGGTGAGACAAAGCTTCTGTCACACTAACCTCAGACTGACGTTCTTGCCAGGCGGCCGTCAGCAGGTGAAATCCTCTCACTGTCAACGGCAGTCTGTCTTAACGGAGGAGGGGTCGGCCCGAATGAGCAAGAGCCACGCAGGTTCCATCCAAAGATAGTCCTCCTTAAATTAGAAAAACAGCACATTTATTTCACGTGTATTTAACTCTTGAATTGCAGTGTTATCAGCATGTAGCAGCCGTGATACACCGTCTAATGAAGGCATCGCTTAAAATGATCAGTGCATAAATCATTACATGGCAAGAAGCAGCATCTTCACAGTATGAAATGTCTGATCTTTTTTTTTAAATAACAAAGATGGGACAGAAGACTTGAATCAAATTGGAGTCAAACTCAATGCTCAACTCAAAGTCATTCATTTAAAATCAATCATCTTTCAACGTAAAGCAAGTTTTTATTACAGCCGTGTTGGGACGTCAGTCAGTCGGTCCACCACTTTGGTCCAGACTGAAATATTTCAACAACTACTGGATGGATTCCCATGACATTTTGTACAGACATTCGCGGTCCCCAGAGGATGAATCATGGCAACTTTGGCGATCTCCTGACTTTTCCTCTAGCGCCACCATGAGGTTGAAATATCTCATAATTACAAGATATTTTCTTGTAATTACGAGATTGTGAGATAAGGTGTATCATTCTTTTCTTCTTTTGCAATGCAATTTGGACTTTGGTATTTATTATTTCTTCTTTTGAAAAGTCTGTCAAAAAGAAACTAAAATGTATGTGTAAATAAAGTTAGATTTGTAAAAAAGAAAGAACGAAAAATACTAAAGACTCCGGTCCATCAGAAGCTGCCTCAGGAGTGCCGTTATGCAGACGACTCTTTAGTGTCCTGCAGCACACGAGACAAACTGTTCTCATCAGCAGGTATTAAATGTCGGGTATAATCATGTACTTCCTCATGAACTCCACTGCTCCTCATGACCCACCTGGGCTGATCAGGGTTTTTATCTCAGGAGAGACTGAACAATCCAACAGATTAGCATCAAATTCTTGGAAGCTGCCGCCTCATTGACAGACAGCTGATTACAAGACAAGTGTTTGTGGACTAGTGATCTAATTCGGTCAGAGCCGGAGATAGAAGCCGCAGTAATAGCAACAAGTTTACAGGAAGCGAGGACGACTTGTGACAGACTGACATAATAGTCTCATTGAGCTTTCTTACATTGTGCAAGTAACTAAATCTGACTACAACCCTTTCCATTAAGCAGAGTCAGGATTTAGATCACCATCCGCCCGCAAGGTGAGGTGAAGGTGTTCCCGTCTGTGCTTGAATAACTGTGTTAAATCGAATGCTATGTCACAGACAGATGGTGTAAAAAAAGAAAAAAAAGAAAAAACATCTGCCACGAAAAACCTGACACAGCACAAACAGCAGCCCCACCCCACACACGGGTGCACACATGTGACATGTTCAGAGAGATTGAGGGATTTTGACCTTAAGAGCACCAGAAAAAACACACAGGGCCGCAGCCAGACATTTAGAAATTAAGTCATGAGTTCCCCCGGTGCAACCCCAACTCACTAAGAAATCTTTGATAGCAGGTTGAAATGTTTTCATGCTTTTGACGATCTCAACACCAGTTTTCTCAATTATTCTCCTCTTGTTACCCCACCAATGTTACAGTATGTAATCGTTTCAGCAAAACTGTCAAATTAAAAGAAAGACTTCCTGAAGCACCAGTGACATTTGAAGCTTTGGAAGTCGTCAATCAAGTGGTAGTCTCTAAACAATGCACTCTGCAGGGGTGACACAAGAAATATTGAAATAATAGTAAAATAATAAAATGGTCTGCAAATTAGCTACAGCTAGAAGTCCTGTATACACAGCATCGGTTGCACTTTATTTAAATGTAACAATAACTATTGTCCCTGTCAAATTTTAAAATTAGCCTTAAAATGTTCCCAAACCCCCCAAATTTAGCAAAAATAAATAAATATTGAGGACATGACCTCTTCAACGATAGCTACAGACATCAAGAACTTTTGTACAAGAATTATGATTTAAATGTCCAAAAAACTACAAAATAACATTTTGAAAGAAATGCTGTCAGTACAGTTTACCATTCTAAAACTCTTAAAGTTAAATATTTTTGCAGTTAGTGTACAATATAAATGCTTTTAACTGCAGCTGGATCAAATATCTACAAAAATCCACAAAAATGAAAAGGGAATTATCAAAAGGAGGTTTAGAGTTGAAGAGCACTTTATCCTACGACAACTGATTATCTGTTGAAGTGCACAAAATAAATAAACAGCACAACAGACTTTACAAAGTAAAGGTTGAATGACAGAGGTCAAACATTGTTTGCATTAAGTTAATGATCAACTTTGCATTGGCCTGATAAACACAAATGGTTGATGTTAAATAATAATTTAGCTGAGAGCTACTTAGAGAAAAAAAAAAAAGCCAAGGTCAGAGTAAATCCTCGCCGACATTAAACATTACACGTTACAGCCCACGGGTCAGATTACATGACACAGAGGACATGTCACATGACAACAACAAAGATCTTACGTAACACTGCATGCGTCTGTTCATAAGCCATACTGATATTTGGATTTTTAACACAACAAATTGTGTCAAAGATACGACACATCTCCTGTGGATTTTTCTTTAAATTACTTTTGAAGGATTGCTTTCCAGAGAATAATCTGGATTAGATATTTGCGTCACTATAGCCTTTATAGACAGCCTTTCTTGTGGTTGTTTTGATTAAACCTCTCTCATACCATCTTTACACCGTCCATATCTAAACCCAGAGGACAAAGCTGACACTGTGACCTCCTGCAGACACCGCGGAATGAGTGAGAGATTATCCACAGTCACATATCTGCACTGTCACTCGTATGAAATCTGTATATTAAAAAAGAAACCGTAGCATGTTTATCTAACGGCTGCTGCTGTGCCAAGCCTCTCTCATTAGTGAAATTGGGCAGTTATTTCCTGTGGTGTGTTAATCCTCCTGGTGTATTAATGTTGCCTTTTTTTCTGCATCAAATAATCCACTGAACACACTGCTGGAAACACCCCTCCGCTGTCTACTCAGATCATCATCCAATATGCTGTTTCATAACAGTAATCATTATAAGTGTTGATATCAACAACTGAAAAGAAAAAGATGCTCTCCTGGCTGGAGCTGCTACATATAATATATATATGTAATAAAAGTACTGTAACACAAGTCACATTGGGTAGAAATCTTGTTACAGAGTAAGACCACTTATAGGAAAAAGAGCATGTGGGACATTTCAAATATTTTAACTCAAATCTCCACTGATGCTGCAAATATGGGCACTGATTTTAATATTTGTAACTTTATTTTTATTCTTTTTCAGTGGGTTTTACTTTCCATCTCATGTTTCATCTTTATCTTATTTTTGCTGTTGTCAAGTGTGATTTCTTTTCTATCTTATTTTACATTAATTGTGGCATTCTGTCCCAGTTTTTGACATTTTATGTCATGTCATTTCCTTATTGTAAAGCACTTTGTGCTGCATTTATTTATGAAAAGTTATTATTATTATTATTATTATTATTATTATTATTAGTCTTAGTAGTAGTAGTCGTATCATTAGATTGTTTCTTTTTTTGTAATCCAATTTTTTTTATTGATATTCAGATGTGCATGAGAACATAAAGATTAATTATGGGTAAACATTACTTCAATAAAAAATAAATTATATCATTAGATTGTTATTTTAGCAATTATTAATTATTATTATTATTAATAATAATAAAAATAATAATAATAATAATAATAATAATTATTATTATTATTATTATTATTATTATTATTATTATTATTTGTTGTTGTTGTTGTTGTTGTTGTTGTTGTTGTTGTTGTTGTTGTTGTTGTTGTTGTTGTTGCGAGTATATAAAATTAGGATGTATGTGAACTTTAAATGT
>JAOVVB010015791.1:0-16442 GCA_028570985.1 Heterobranchus longifilis | reverse complement strand
AATTTGCTGAACATTTTTAATAATATGCTAATTATTTTACACTTCATAATGTGCAAATATGCTGTAAAATACTGTGCAATAACAGCATAAAAGCATCCAATTTTATTTCATTTTACTCATGTTTTTCACACTTCATGCAGCTGATAAAAAGCATGTTCCCTATTATCCTATCTGCCCAGGGGTTTCCACACACAGCAACAGTCCCATTGTGTGGGAGCTGCCCAGTATTACCAGAGAATTTCCACTGGATCATTTGGAAGCTCGCTGGCTTACATATGGGCACTCCAGCAGCAGTTGTTGAGGGGAGGAGAGAGCGTTTCTCATTCACCTCCTCCCCCATCTTGGATATTCCCAGATGGTCTGCGGAGTCAAACTGGCAACCTTGCAGTCACAAACCCTCCTCACAAGCCTTCGGGCCACAGCTGCCCTCCGTGTTGATTGGTAATTTCTTCCTGTGGAAAACTGGATGCTTGAAAACATAAAGTGCACTCCAGATGTTTGAAGTGTCATAACATAACAATGCAGGTGGTAGACTGACAGCGAGGACGATTTCGCTCCTCACCACTGCCAGCGAGTATCCTTTGTCGAGTCTCGCACACAAAAAAAGGAGGGATTTTTCATTTGGTTCTGTGTGGTTGATCCAAAAAAAAAATCACAAGGGAAGCTTGCATTTGTGCACATATCCTATTTGCAATCCAGTCGCCAGAATAAAAGGTGTCATTGTACGTTTCTGCAAACCACAGATATGTTACATTTGTACATTTCATATATAACAGATATCAATGTGAGCTCATCATAAAGTGTATGAATAGCAGTTTTTTTTCTTTTTTTCCCACCTTTATTGAGTTTTTTTTACGTGACAAACTATGATGCTTCACTACGTTCGCAGTTTTGTAAATTCAAACAAAATGTGAGTTTAGGCAATGAAACTAGGTGGGTATAGGAAAAACATTGTGGTTTGGGATAAAATAAGGACGTTTGTTACGCAAATTCCATAAGTTTGGTCTGCTGCTGTCTGCTGCTGGGCAGACATCTTGCCCAGGTTACACCATGGATGTATAATAAAACCTGCATACAGGGATCGAGGCAGAGCTCCACTCATTACTAAAGCTCAGCTACCGCCTCTAAAAATCCCCAGATGAACAGCACTGCTTCCGCGTTGTGTGGTCCACAGAGCAGGCGCACTAGAGATTTCCGCCGTCGGAGGCGGCTACATCCGGTTTAGCGCTCCGGCTAACTTGAATGGGGATTAAATAATTCAATCTAGCGGCTCTTCTAGACTTCTCCACATGAGAAACTCAGCTCATATACATGTGATCTGAACCACGCCACTTTAGAAATGTTGATATGATAAGTATGAAATGTAATTTCCCTGGTTTGCAGAAATGTACAATGCCACCATTTTATTCTGGCAACTTGGCTGCCTATTTATTTCCTCATATATTTCTATACATTAAGCCTTTAACAGCCCACCACTGTTGTCATGGTGACAACATATTTCATGGGAGTCATGCCATCATATCATTTTGTGAATCTTTCATAAAGCTGCCATTGAGAATGACCACTGAAAAGATTGATAGACTGCACAAACACATAATACCACAGTTTGTTTTAAAGACATGGCTCACCTCTCACCTCATCTTCTTTTACTGTTTGTCTCCCATGACGGAGTCTGTATGTACGGTATGTGTCGTGACATGTAAAAGCGAATCAATGCGGTCATGCACCGAATCAACGCATCTAATGTTGTTCCATGTCAAGTGTGGCTGGCGGAGATAGCCACAGGGAATACAAGGTATTTATCAGAGATATGCTGTCTCTTTACCAAGTGTCTCACAGTTATCCAAGAGCTCGGACAAACCAGCCCCTGTCCGTCTATCTCTGTGCAAAACATTAACCCCCAGGACACCATCAATTACTAACTAATTAATCTACTTAAATTGGCAAATTTGCATTTGTCGCCATCTGGCAATTCTGCTAATGAACACAAACAACTTACTAATTGATGATCACTTTATGTTTGCACATGAAAATATATAGTCACATTGGCTCACTCGTGCTTTACACTGGTATTGGCAATGCTTTAAAGCTCTCTTTTAGACGTATTATGAAAATGTCTTACTTACTCCTTTTTTATAAAGTTTTATTTCACATAACAAAGTGACTAAATAAGACCTTTGTTTTCACAGAGGTCTGATGACTGCTGATGGATGGCAAATAACCAATAATGCACTTGACACAATGACCAAAAACAAATGATTGTGCCGCGTGCAGCTGTTGGAACCATAATTGGACCGCTATTGTACAGTACTCTCTTTCATCATAGAGGGATCAATAATCCTGTGGAGGGAACCCAAGAAATTATCCTGGAGATCAGCCTGTACGGTTCAGAGCTGACGGTGCCACAGGCGAACGCCGGAGAAACACAGCAGCCTTGAATTTAATGAAAAGTTTTCACTCAGACCACAAATATTACCGCTTTTTAGCATATAACGAGCCCTTGAAAGACAGCCGCGCCCTCGGTGTGCATGAGGAATTCAATGCTTTGTCTAGACGTGTTAAAATGTTATGCTTCTGCTGTCCTGGGAATAAATATTCTGGTATTTGTGTGTAAGAGAGAGAGAGGGAGAAGACAGAAGAACTACACACCGTTTAACAGTGTTTTAAGTGTTTAAGAGCCAGGCTATCTTTTTTACAGTTTATTTTTATTAATATCCACAAGGAAACATTACATTTAGGGTTTGGATATGAAACTTTGGAGGACTCGCAGGACATGGGCATGGGCTGACAATCTATATGACTGTTTCACTTATATAGATGTCAGGAAGCATCGTCTCTGTTGTATCGCCCCCAGTGTTAATGTGTTTAAACAACTTCACCAGCCAGTTTCACAGTCGTGGATGAAAGCAATAATTTGTTTTAAATAGAGGTCCCAAAGGGGGGAACAAAAGCTAAATGTATGTCCATGGAGACTAAACGTGATTAAACTAGAGATAATCTTGCAATGGGATCACACCAGCTGCGAAGCCAAATAGGGCCAGGGACATAAAGTGGGGACCACACCCATCTTCGAACTCTTCATTATGATCTCAACTACACACCTGTAAAGTTTTGTGACGGTATCTTTCACAGTTATTGGGCCAGGGGCATAAAGTGGAGCTGTGAGAATGTCCGCTCCTCGCTCACGGAACTGTTCATCCTCTCTTCCGCTCCCCCGCTCAAAACCAATCAGCTCAATATCGCTCACCACTTGCTCCAAAAAAAAGAAACAAAGCTGCTTTGTATTTATCAGATGAACGCCGCCTGCCCTCCCCCGGAGCTCCTCATTCACCAGCCAGGAAAAAGTATGCCGCCTCCGGTGCTCCGGGCACTGGCAGCATGGAGGGAGGGAGGGCACCGTTCATCTCCATGTAGACCTACAACGTGAGTCTGGGTCGGGCATGCTTCGAACTCAGGGTGTGAGCGGTACCGGAGCGAAACTGGAGGTAAGGCGCCGCTCCAATTTTTTAAAACATCCGCTCTGCTCGCACACCGCTCACGTACTGTGGCTCGAACCACGCCCATTTTCAAACTCGGCCTTTAATTTGATCTCCAATACACACCTGTAAAGTTTCATGACTGCGTCTTGCACAGTTGTAACAATATCACGGTGACAAAGAGAAATATAAACACCTAACAAAGTACTCAAATCCCAGTATAGTCATAGTTCCTGCTACAGTAGGTGTCTCTGGGACCACTTGC
The DNA here is from genome assembly GCA_028570985.1 of Heterobranchus longifilis. NCBI lineage: Eukaryota > Metazoa > Chordata > Actinopteri > Siluriformes > Clariidae > Heterobranchus > Heterobranchus longifilis. The sequence continues at coordinate 12,701 of JAOVVB010015791.1, read as the reverse complement.
ATGATGACACGCATGCACGCACGCTCGCACACACACACACACACACAGTGCCTAAAAATGTGCTGGTGCTGGCAAATGGAAAGGAACCACCTTAGTGCACCTGTGCTCCTTCTGCACAAAAAGACCAGGATTTCAGAGAACCTTTATTTCTGATGAAAACTCTTGTCAAAACAACCGAGCGCTCTTACAATATGAAGGCAACCAATTCGGTGATTGATAACAGCTGAATTGGCCATACAGCTGCGTTTTTCGCTCTTTTTTTTTCATAGCAGAACTGGTTGTGGTTCTCAAATAAAAACCCTGCAAAGACCAAATTGTCGAAGGAAGTAATTTCATTGGTTCAGGTGGAGGAAATTGATATAGTCACACTGTATGTGGATTCTAATCGAACAAAGTGGACATGACAAAGCTGAAATTAGAAAAGCAGGGAGATTGATGGCGGTGAAAAGAAATGAAAAATATATTTTAATAGTCAAGGCTTGTGGAGGAGCTATTTGACACAAACACCAAAGGTATTTTATTCATTTTAAGCCATTTATCCGATGTCTTATCAGTATTTAATATATTGCCCTGATGTTATGCATTGTGTTGATTTAAAAAGAGTTTTTACATGTCGTCAACAGCGCTCAAGTTTTTGTTAAAATGTCAAAATATCCACAAGAGCTTGTTTGTGAAAAATATGACGTCGTGGATCTATTTAGCAAAAGAAAGATTGAGATGGACTCAAGTAATCTTGTCCTCAACCTAAGGTGAAATGCTGACTATGATGCATGACTTGACAGTTTCCTCATCCTTCAAATCTATTGTTTCAAATCGACTGTGCTTTCACACGATTCAATTATACAGTCAATATTGCAGGGCTGGCTTTCTACTGCAAAATATTTGACGATATGAGAACCTTGTGTGACCCATTTATTTTGATTTGGGAAAACAATTGTATCTCATCCCTAATGTCTGTCGTGGGCAGGGTTCATAAATCACTCTGCCGGCTGCGTATACAAATGTATGATAGGTGCTGTAAATTCAGCAATATCAAAAGAGAGAAATTAACATAGATTATGTCATGTATTCATCAGGGGTGTGTTCAAAATGAAGCCGCTGCACAGGCTGCTATTCACATGCCAACCCCTCTTTGTGATGTTTCCACTATAGCAGGAGTCAAAAGTTGGGCTCCTTTTTTTTTTTTTTTTTTTTTTACAGAATAAAGCTTTCTAATCAGAATAAATTCCTCAGAAGATCTTTGAAGTTATTTTTTTCTCAAAAGAGGCAAATGCAGTGTCACTCACTGTATATGTTTTATGCAAAACAGAGGAGAATAAGGGCATGAGCTTTAACACAGACAATAGATCAAACCTCTCCGTTACCAATACACTGCCTACTATTTTCTTGCTCTTTGTTTCTTCTCATGAAAGAGAATTATAAAAAAGACCTCCAACACTGCAATAGAGATAGAGATAGAGAGAGAGAGAGAGAGAGAGAGAGAGAGAGAGAGAGCATGGGAGAAATTGAGAGAGTGTAGAGAGATAGTGTTTATTGCTTGTGGGAGGTGAATGATGGCGCAGCATAAAAACCCCACCAAACCGAGCAGATGGAGCCTATGTGACAGTAAAACCCCAAACGTCCGCTGAAGGTTTTTACCAGTGACTTATGAAAGCTATCTGTCAAAACAAAGGCAAGAGTTAGCAGGATGATATGATAATGAAGCAGCATTGCTCCGGTGACAAATTATGCTCAAAAAGTAAATTGTTTCTCATAAGAGCCCTCAGTGTGAGCAAGGACAGCGGTGAGTGCGAGATTATTGGTCCAGGAAGTGACATGAGACAAGTGGTTAGTGAAGTTCACAGTGAAATGGAAAAGCATAAATCATGGCTTTCTTTTTGTGGGGAAGGGGAGGGGAGGGGGGTGCTCCAACAAAAAAGGAACTGTCTCAATCAAAAGTAAATTAATAAATAACGGTGGTAAATCTCCCAAAAATCAATGAGAAGATGACTTGTACACACAGTGCTGCAATATGTTTAGGTATTACAGTCAGTGGTGGGATAACTGTTCTTTAGTACAATTTTGAGGTACTTGAGTATTTCCATTTTGTGCTACTTTTACTTCTACTCCATTACATTTCACAGGGATAATACTGTACTTTTTACATTAATTTGATGTCAAATTTGACTCGTACTTTGCAGATTAAGGTGTTCACGTGACACATCAGTATGTTAAGCTTAATACAACACATTGTTATAGATTAAACCAGTAGTGCAGAACTTTTTAGATTTGTGGCCCCTTACAAAAAACTAGTATTTACTCACATTATCTATGAGTTGTTCCAAAGAGATTTTTTACACTCAGATGGTTTCATTCATTTAAGAAGAATACAAATATGTTAGCTGAAATTTGTTTTTCTTCTTTCCTACCCTGTTAATCATTTTACGGCCCCTCAGATTTATGTGGAAGGGCCCGACCCCTCGGTTGGGAGCCACTGAACTAAGGGAATATAAAGTAGTAAAATCTAGCTCCACCTTGATCAGTGAAAGCATTAAAAAGCTACTTAGATTCATCAATCTAATATTGTAATAAATAATAATATATCAGTCACAAAAAATAATGTTCTGCAGAATGAGTACTTTTACTTTTGATAGTACATTTTGCTGAAAATACTTTTGTACTTTTACTTGAATGCAGGACTCTGACTTGTAGTACTATTATATTATTGTTGTGGTGTTATTTCAGAGAGGTGTGAGTGCTTTTGTGGTCTTTTTAAACCCGTGGGTGAGCATCTGAACTATGAAAGTGCAACAGAAGTTGAGAAAGTAGGCCGCATTTAAAGTAAAAAATCAAGGCAGTTAAAGTTGAGAGACAAAGGAGGTTGCAGTGAACAGAGGGGGCATTGTGTCAGCAGCCAAAGCCTATGAAGGTAAGAAAGGGCAAACCTGCAGGAGGCTTTGTGACTGAGTTATTGTCAATGTTTACATGCCAGGTGTCAATGGTGTCACAGATTGCCATCCCAGTGTTCTCAGCAAGGCTTCGGCACAGTAAACAGACTTCAAAGGAAACGGCTCTGTGCTGAAACAGGGACGCATATGCACGAATGCACGAGCGCACACACACAAACACACACGCACATGCATGAGGCATTGTACTGTACAGAAAGTGTATCCCACCATAAGACTAATGTCAGCGTCCAGTTAGCTTGAATACAGCAACATCACACAGAAGCTGCTCAGTTCTGAGGACAAAGTCACTTGAAATGTCACGCTGGGCTGAAGTACAGTATAAGCATGACAGGGCGGATGATTTGATGTGTGCATGTTTGCTTCTCTGAGGCTATATGTGTACTTTTGCACACTGTGATGTGCATGTGTGCAAGGCAAATACTGTGTGAGCGTGTGCGTGCAGTATACGTTATTTGTTTCTGAGGTTTACCCAAATGGATTGTAGCGACTGCGTACTGTGCTGCATGCACTACCTAATTAGGATGAACTTTTCAAATAATCCATTATTAGCGAGAGCGGATCATAAAGGGAAAACAAAGACGGGACTAAGTTTTATTACTTTCCGGCTGCCTCACGATGCCTCGGTACGTTGCTTTCCTTTACATTTAGATTCCATATTTTCATTGTTTACACTGCGAAGCTGCTTTTATAAATAGGTAAAAGAGCAAATAAGACAATATTACATGGCATTGCAACAGTATTTCAATTATTAATCAACTCAAATGACTTACAATTCTGTGTTGTCTTTGAATGCTGTATAGGCCAATTGGTATTCCAATTGTATGCAATGTTTTATGAATGATGAAGCCGATAGCTACTGGTGAAATATTCTCCATGCACATCATAAAGAATCTGCTCATATATGCACAGCAGTTGTGAGGACAAAGCCGGAGAATTTGGAGGAGCAGTAAAGGTTTGATGTTTTAGGGGGTTTGAAGGTTTGCAAATCTGAAAAGAGAAAAAAAAAAAAAAACATCTCTCATCTCTTATGCAGGCAGAGTGGATGTGCCTTGAGATACGCGTTTTGCTGAGCCACGGTGGAGTGTTTGATTTCAAACCAATTTTTAGCTGATCATTATGTTTTATTAAAAGCATCTCAGTTCATTATATAAAAAAAGAGCCCTCTCCAACGTTTGGGAAGAAAAAGCCTCGTATCAAAAAGCCTCACACAGAAGTGAGAGGAGAGTAAGCCTTTAATAGGTATCGGAGTTTACACATTTATGAAGCAAACAAATAAATGCTACCACAAGAGCTGCTGTAGCTGTCAGACTAAATGTATTATCGCTGTGATATTACCCAGTCAGAGTTTCTGTTCGGATATTACACACTGTATTCTACTCCTGCGTAGGTAGCTCTTCAGCTCCCGGCTTCCTTTCAGTGCCGGATTAGATGTGTGAAGATGGGACACTGAATTTATTTTTCTTCTTTTTGAATTATGTTAACCAGGTGAGAAAGAGTTCTGCTTGCTGCCTCGCCAAACGGCCAATCAGAATCCAGCTCCCAATGTTGTCCTACGAGGCCACATACCAAGGGGGCCCACTGTCATCCACACACCTTTAATATTTAATCATGATAATACAGCAGCAAATCACATCAGAGGCGACGCATGCTAGATCATATTGTCTGATCCAATAGCATGCTCATGTGTTGCTATCAATTACAACTTTGGCACCCAACTAATTTGTTTGAGGGCTGGATTGGTAATTTGATTTCAGGCTCACTCACTTGATTTCCCTTACCCATTAATTTCATTTGCACTTGCCCATCAGCGGCACCAGCACATGTTGAGTCACCCACGTCCCAGAGCTCATCTTAGCCCGGTCTTATTAATACCACCAGTTGTGGCAAGTGCCAGCCTGACACTCACACAGCATGCAGCCGCCGCTCTCATCCGATGCCATCACAGCCTGCATCTCCCCTTCAGTGGCTTGGAACCTCTTAACCTGTCCACTCTTCACCTCACCAGCCGGCTCACGCTCGTGGCTCTGCTGAATATGAATTCGGAGCCTTTCTCTTCGTGCACGCCTCCTGCCAAAAATAACGGCAGTTTAAAAATCAATTTTTTCATTCTGGGCAAAGAATTCTAATTAAAAAAAAAAAGTGCATCTTTGGAAAGTCATTATTGTGATTATTTTTAGAATCGATATGACATGAGAGCTACATTTGGTAAAGAAATAACCAATTATGTGGTTTTTAGGGTTAAGTAAAGAGGTATTATTCTTATTATGAATATAAAATGATCAACGCGATGAAAAGGAGATAGTGTCATTACTGTAATGAGTCTATTTGAAACATCAAGATAAATTATTGGGAAAACATTTGTGTTGCAATTTGTATTCTGAGAATACAGTGTATCCAATTAACCTTTTTACGACACTGTCATCAGTGTAATCCAATCCTGCCTTTATCTTACAATAAAGCAGAACATTGAATTATTTAGAGTGACAAAAGGCCCTGTTTTGATAGCTTGTTAATAAAGATTGAAACACACAAATAGGAAAGTCCTTAAAAATGAATAATTGGGTGTAGTAATATTCCCTGATGAAAACAAAAGTATCCTCTAACAGTTAAACTCAAACAAATCCCATTTGTATTGATGAGCCCACTGAAAAGTGTCATGTGCAAGAGAATTGTGTTATTGAAATTTTAACAAGGATAAATGGCTGAGACACAGTGGCACCCTCTGGGGAGTCTTCCTCCCGCTCAACACTACGAGGATGTCTTCTGTCGCAACGCTTAAATGAACTGGGCCGTAATTCCAGCGCTTCTCTATATTTCATATTTCATAACATGTCTTTGAGTGAGCGTAATTTCTTTTCCATATGGACGCTTAGCAGTAAAGAGTGAATAATAAAGGAAACCCAAACAATTATGAGGCCTTAGTCGCGCATCGCTGCCCGTGGTAATGTCACTTGTCTGAGCGGGAAGTGTTCTGTCTTAGTTAGAAGCTCTGTCACCTCGGGCCTTTGGATTCCTGTCTGTTACACTGTTGCTATATGGCCCTTGAGGTTTCTACTTTTCTTCCTTTGATGCCATGCAGATGCAGTCTGTTGACACGTGTGTCTCCCATGAGGTAACACAATCTTTAAAAAAAAAAAAAAAATCCAGCGTGAGAAGTGAACACATCTGTCGAGAAAACAGACAGAGCAGCGATGAAACGCACGTCTCTTTTTTTTTTTCCACACGAAAAACTGATGTTATTACATTGTGTAAAGCAGAAATAATGAAAAAGCAGTATTTCACAAACTTAAGTATTACTTTTCTTTCCCTCTGTGTTTAATGCTGCATACTGATGTGGGGGCTGAATAGAGGTTTTGGATATGACTCTCCTGCCGAGCATTCAAACCCCGCCACCAATTCCCCTACCTACCACCCCTCCTGGTAAATGATCAAGGCCTCTTTCATAAATAAGAATGAACAAAAACACATTTGTGGTGTATAATAAGATGCAGTAATTAATGTCATCGATTCACATCTGTAAGGATACTGACTGGGAGAAATGTGATTACTTTTATCACATTTCAAAACTTGGAGTTAGTTTCGGAGCCCTGTAACTCAGTTAGTGTGTTACTGTGGAGAGAGCGAGAGGGCTGCTCTTGCTCTGTGATTGATGAGCGCACACCGGGCAGGCTATTAAAAAAGCTGCAGCGTATTCCACAGACAATGGCAATAAACATATTCAGGGTGCTGAATTCAAAATGACTTATTTAGGGAAAGAAAATGCTTCTTTTTTTTTTGCACCAACCATAACCATAAACCTTGGATTAATGGGGAATACCGTGTGCACATTTTAATACGCGACTACACACGTACAAGGACGTGCATGCACACATGTTCTCTTTTGCTCCCTTGGATAAAAAGGTTAGAGATCTTTATTACAATCAGCAAGACCATAATATGATAATAATAATAATTATGTATATGAAGCACTTTGTAGCGACACTTACTGTCAAAGGAATAGTTAAAAATAAATTCAGAATATGTTTTTTTTACTTTCTTGCTAAGAGTTAGTTGAGAAGATGGATACCACGCTCATATATGAATCTCAAGGACGGAATATGAAGGGAAAGGAAGGTCATTTTTACAGTAGCCCTGACAGCTAAAAAAAACAACAACATGCAAATAGATGAAAAACAAGCAAATGAAGAAATATCTCCACCGGTTTGACAACACATAGCATAACCAAGGGCGCCGTGAGTAGGGGGTCCTAGGGGTCATTGCCCCCCCCTCAACTTTACACCCTGTCCCGCATTGTGAATGAGAGTAGATGAAGAAAACAACTTTTAAAATGCCACGCCACTGATGCTCGCAGTACTACCGTGTGGCCGGGTTTAAGTGCAATCCACATGTTTACAGAGAGAGAGAGAGAGAGAGAGAGAGAGAGTGATGGTGCGCTCAGAGCAGACAGCTGTTAGTGATCGGAGCAAAGAAGAAATTAGTGGTAAAGTTGTCTTGTGTAATTAAATTCACACACACACACACACACACGCACACACCTGAAATTAATCCTGTGCCTCTGAGCATAACGACACATGCTGCAAATACGGAAACAACACACTGCAAATTCAGACAATAGCCTATAAACAAATACAGAAACACTACCTCCTTCATGTCTGCACACTTAATGTATTGGCTCCTGTGACAAGTGACTTCCTGGAGTCTTCCCTGGTTGTCCTGGCAACCTCATGGTAATAAAAAGGACTTATGTATGGATTAGACAAATGATAATGTATTAATTAATGAGCTTTGGAGGTGCTGGTAGGCAGATTTTGTTATACAGAGCCAACCATAACTATAGCTTCATATTTACTGTACAGACATGTTGTATTGATCTTCGTATCAAAAAATCAGTTTGCAAGACTTTGAAAGAAATTATTTAGCAGTCACTGCAGATACGCACCTATCTGGGAGTCTGAGAAGGTCACGATTAAAATAGTGTTCAGCAAAGCCAGATGAATAAAGGCCTCTTATTCAAAAAAAAGAAACAGCGTTGGAGATAGAGCAGGTGATTAGCAATAATGAAGATGCTTTTCAAAATGAGAGAGCTGCTGGGTGGGGAGAGAAAGACAGGGAGAAATCCACATTGTTACAAATGGATAATTTATAAATGTGCTGTTCACGGTGACATCTCCCGAGATGGCAGAGTACATACATCTGCAAATTGTGGTAGATGAGAGTTTAATAGCAAAGTAATGAGTGTTTTGGCTCTAAATATAATATGCAGCTCAAATACAGTCAGAACCCTTGGATAAACATCTTATTTGATAAAGTTCCTTGTCCCGGGGTTTATATTGTTTCACCAAACACACTTACTGTACACGGGCACGTGAGTGGAAGTGTGCATGCGTGTGTTGTGTGCGCACCGACAGTGGGTACAGGTGCTCCATTATTTAAAGTATCTCCTTGGGCTTTAAAGCTCTGACAGAGAACTATAGACGAGGTTTCTCCCCGCACACTCCCCCTCTCTTCAACACCCCTCCCAACCGCAAAAATATTACCAGAGCTTCCCCGGGGAGAAGCAGAGGGGAAACGTGATCTGGAAGAGAGGGGCGAATCCACCACAACAACAGCTGCTTCCAAATCACAACAACCTGGGGAAGGGTTGTGGGTTATATTTTATGGGTGGAGAGGGACCACGGATGTTCATTTATTTATCTCCACAGTCAGCATTGAGGTGTATGTGTGTGTGCGTGTGTGTGTGTGTTTGTGACAAGATCTGTCATAGTTCACTTTTTTACTTGCACAGGAACAAGCCTAAGGTCACTCGTCACTCTGTAGAGTGCTGAGACCTACAACGCCACAGCCAGTCATGTGTGCAAATGATGAATATGTAAAAATAATCAATCTCATGCGTCAAAATATTATAATGAATGTACGGAACGTAGAAAATCTTTTTCTGAGTTGGTCTGATGCCATTTACTTTCCTCTTCACTCACTTTCATAGACGCCACTTCTCCACGGGTACAATTATGCTGAGAGCAATTTCATATTTCAAGTATGCAAATATCGATACTGGGTGGCCACAAACAGTCCATATACGGAAAATATGTAGGCTGCGGCACAGTAATCCATTTGAAGTGTTGTGCGAGCGCATTGTATGAAATCTAAATTAGCTTGCATGTGCATTTGGACACACGTACGTGCACGCTCACACATGCAGACATGCGCACACGGAGATCTAAATTAGCCTAATGGTTCTCAGTAGACCTAACTCCGAACACACATGCCTCTGGTGGGGTAAATGGTGGGGCATGTGTTGGAGCTGAATACAAACACAACCATTAGCAGTTGGAGCAGGCCTATCTATGGCAGCAACCTTGGGCATGTGTTGGAGCACACTCTTTCCTCCACTACACGCTGTTATTAATTTGGTGCTCCTATTTTACATGCAGAAATAATAACTCATCTGATATCATTTGCTCATAGTGGGCGGAATCACCAGGGAAACCATCACGATCAGATTCCATCAGGAGGTGATAGAAGGAAGATGCCGCCAACAATCAGCACCTGTACCCGGACACACCTGCTACCTAGCCATTGTGTTCATATACAACTGAATTGGTTTAACATATTATATTTAAATTGCAATAATAATGCCAAGCTTCATTCCATCCGTTTCTCATGTTGTCAGCCCGTTAAATGGCCATTATCGGTTGTTATCACTACCATTGAAATGCTTCAGATGGGGAAAACTGCACCTACCCATGATCCACTTTTTTCTAAGGTAAGTGAACGCATCACCACTCATACTGCTGCCTCTGTCATCAGTTCAGTAAAGCATCACGTGTTGCCTGTTCTAGCTGTTATTTTCAGTTTAAAAAGGTAAATAGCTCAGCAGGCAACTATTTGCAGTTATAACTTCATATTTGGTCTTTCAGAAAGCTTTTTACAAAATGTTGTCAGTGAACATAATCCAAACAGCAATACATTTTCTGCCCAAATGTATCAGATGAAGAAAATTAAAAAAAAAAAAAATCTTTAGGTGAGAGGGTTTATGCTAGGTGCCAAAATAAATGCAAATTGTATTGGTGAAGAATTCTTACAGATTCCCATCATGTTAAAAATCAAATAAATAGACTTTATGCTCTACTGCTGCAGAGCTTAACGTCTACAAGCACAAGCCAGGTGTGACATTTATTTTAACATCTTTATCTGTAGCATTGCTACTATAGCTCCACATCCGGGGGTGACAGAGGTACATGTAATGCAGCACACAAGTATTCCAGATTTAATAAGGCCATGCAGGCTTTTTGGAATGTTACAGCACACATATGCCATTCAGCTCCAGTCATGAAGGGCTGCTATAAGTTTTGCAAGCCACCAGATAGTATGGCGCTTTCTGCTTGTGAAGCACAAAAATAAAGAAAGCCCCAAATCTTCATATGGCTTCACCCACCTATCACTAGTTTAACATTACATTGTGTCACATTTGGCACCAACATTTTCTGGTGAAAATTAAAACACACAGACAAGTATATCATCAAAAAGATAATCTCTAGTTTTCTTATGCTTTCCAGGAGCTGAAAAGGGGAGGTGACCAAACACTTCCTGGTTTTATGCTCTTCCTGGTGCCTTCAGTGATGTCACAGCTTGTACCAAGTATGGAGGGTTGTCATTCGGTTTAATGTGCTGTGCTGATTAGTTGATTACTAAATTATTTGTTTTGTAATGATTTATTTTATTGGCAAAATGTTGTTTCTACTGATGATGTTTACTGATACTTGTAACAATGTCATTTTCCAGTTTTAGATATGAGACAGGCACCCCTGAAATATGGTTCTGCCTAAAGTGATTGCTCTGCAGATTGCAGGGCCTATTTAAGGCGGGATTTCTTTGTCAGTCACGAGGGAGAAGGGTGGTCGTGTAGCTGTTTTCCTCGGCTCAGTCAAGTTAGCTAGCTAGTTTGTTGTTTTTCTCTTTTTACATGTATTAAACAAATAATCCCTTTTCAGTCATTGAACACATCTCTGAGTCTGCTGCCTCCAACACCCTCTGGCCAGACTTCCTCACATTCCTACTGATCTACAAGATCTTTGCCAGGCGGCTCAAGATTTTGGATAAACTGATATCAACTACAAGGTAAGATTCAAAAGAAATGTCATGCCTTTTACTGCATTACACAGCCCAACAAGATTGCATGGACCACATACGGTCTCTGTAAAGGTCTTCGACTCGGAGGACAACATGGCTGCTATGTGCAAAAGCTTACAAATATCCTCTGTAGTTCTAGTTTGTTTCAGGATTCTTTAGTATTAAAGCCACTTTGTGTTTTCCCCATTGGTTGATTTCATAACTCATTTTTAATTGTGAAGCCTCTTGCGTCCCCTGGGTTTCCACGACATCCTGTTATCATGGATTCTTAAAAATGTGCTGTGTATCAAGAGGACTATTTTTCCTCTTTCCTGTTTTGAATCACAACTTTTTAACCCCAGTCAGGGGCGCTGACTTTGATTCCAACCGACTGCTACTGTGACAGATCAGGATAAATGTTTTCAACATTGGGAGACTGTCGTTTGTTGCTATTCCTGTTGTATTTGAAGATGTTTTCTGGACGAGAGATCTGAGAACTGTGGTGCACAACAACTTTTCACCAGGGGGATTCTCTGCCACTCTATCTCTCTGATGTGAGCCTTCTCGCTCTTATTACCTTTTTTGTGGTCTTTTTTTTTTTCTTCTCCTGTGTTTTTGTTTCGCTACACCATCTGTCTGTCCTGTGCTTGTTAAATCAGTTTGCCCATTCACGGCATCCTCTGCCTCGACTTCACCCCTGGCATTTTCCATTTAGTCTCCAAAACCACAGAATGATATGCAAGTCTGAGTCAATCCACCCCGAGTTCTTGGATGTTTGTCAAACAATACTAGAACAACAGCATGATTTGTTCTGTGCACAAATCTCAACAGTCTATACCCTCTTGGCATTGTTAAGGGAAGGCAGCAAAGGCAGAGACAGGCATGGAGAAAATGTCCTATCAATCTACAGGATATTAGCTGCAAGGCACCAGTTCATACTGCCAATGATGTAACCCTCTGTGCCAGTATGAGCAAGTGCCACAATAAATTACTTCACATCAGCCAATGCTTTTTATCTGATGATAGCACTCTGTGTGGGTTGTGTGTGATTTCAAGCTTAAGATTTTGTTGTTGTGGCAGTGGTAGCATGGTGATTAAGAGTGTGTGTGAGGGGGAGAGTGAATCGGAAAACAAAACTGTGTGCAAGACTGTAATTGTACAGGGTTTATGATTTATGCAAAGGATAATGTTTGAATCCCAAAACCTGGAGACCCCAGCCAGCACTCCCCCAACTGTAGTCACATCTTATTGTGTAAATAATACGCTTATTCATGTGACACCCTTTTGAACCCATTTGCCTGTGTTTAGCCTTTTTATTTGACTAAAATGTGTTATTTATTAGCAAGGGGGTCATTTTTGCTCATTTATATAAAAGGGCAATGTGATCTCATGGGAAATCGTGCAGCACGGCCGTGCTTCGGGTGTCATTTAACTAATTTCAGGCTTTTTCGCGTGTCATTTTATGCCCCGTTCTCACACAACTTGTAACATACAGACGCTTTCAGGACACCTTGATGTCAGGTGCCAAACTATGACGTTTGTTTGGGTTAAAATAAGGACGTTTGAATTAACTATCGTACATAAATGAAGTTACAAAATGAATGTAAATAACCAAAATAAATGGTTGTTTAAGTTAACATAACT
>JAOVVB010015767.1:0-16444 GCA_028570985.1 Heterobranchus longifilis | reverse complement strand
AAAAAAAAGAATTGATTGCTTCTCAATTTACTTTTTATTTTAACCACTAATTAATTTGCCTATCAAATTTGATCTCAATTAATTTTTCTGCTTTGTATATTTTCCATTTCGCCTTAATTTAAAAATGTGCTGCGTAAAAATTAAATGAATTCCAATCCAGAGGGCAGCAGCGGGAGCTCTGATTGGCCAGCTGTTGTGCTGGTGGAGCCAATCAGAATTCAGTGATCATTTAGCTATATATATATATACTGTATACATTTTTTTTTAAATGCATAATATAACTGCAAATATAATTAACCAGTGCTTAATTGCCTTTTAAAATCATCACTTAATTATTTGAATTAGCCTACACACTGAAAAAGTCGATGCTTTTCAGTGGTACACTCCAGATTCCACACATTAACCTTTCTGTAATCGTGTAAGTCTTTTTTGCTGAGAAGAGTAAACAGCCAGGACCTGTTCTCACAGAAGCACCCTAACAATGTGCTAACAACACGGTGACACACGTACAACAGGAGCGGCAACACCCTGCTCTCGAGGCCAGTAAACTTTACCTTCTGTATTATTTCTCATTCTCCTTCAGCAGCGCTGCAACATTTTAATGCGCCCCACATCACCCCCGGAGCAATGTCACGGATCATTTCTACCGCAGCCCTTTCTGTCAACAGAGAGCCACAACAACAGCCTGCTAAACCTTTTATTTTACAGCCACCTCTGCCATCCGTGCACCGTGTCGCCATTAACGAAGCCTATTATTTAGTTTAATGTCACGCTCACCTCTCGCAGGAGGGGGCGGTTTAACCATAGAGCTTACTGGGAGGTCGGATAAGCGCCTGTTCAGAGGAGACACCTGTTTCTGCTCACTTAGTGTTTTATTTTTCTTTCTTCGACGTTCACGTCGAGGATGGGGAGCTCACTGATGACACCATCCTTCTGGAATTTGGAGAGGAAGCTGGAGAAGTTGCAAAAGTGTGTGTGGGGGGGGGGGGGGACATGGGGCCGTAAAATCAAGATGGGAGACAAAACCAACTGAGGAAGTTCTCCAGATTTAACCTTCTTCCCACTTGTCGGGCATCTGGAAAGAGTTTATTTTACTATGGTATCATAAAAAAATGTGACCTTATTAAAAACCACACGGATTCAACATTGCTCATATTGCTCATAGACGGATTCTTGTCGTTGACGTGGACTGTTGCGTGATTTGTCTGCGAGTGTTTTCTGTTACAAATGTGCAGATTTAAGACCTCTGCAAAAGCAGCCATTCGCAGAGACTTTTCTAAAATAGTAGTATTATTAGTACAGAATGTGAGGAATGTGTTATTGCAGTGAGATGAGATCCTTCTGTCATTGCACCCTGTATCAGTATGTCTCCAAGACAAACATTTATCAACCCTTAGTAATAGTAAGTCACATTCCCTAGTTCTTACTTTTGTACTTTTTGCTTCTTTTTATTTAGCATGTTTTAGCTATTTTGAAACTAAGCCTTGCCTCTCCTGGTGGACATTATGCAACAAAGCAGCGTATTCTCATGAACAGATTCGTATGATATCTTACAAAAATGTATGCACGACGGTTTGTATGATATCTTAAGAAATATGAGCGGTGGCCGCTCTATTTAACGTTGGTAAACGGTCGCAGGATCTCTGTTTTAAACACGTGGGTAATGCTGTGAAACTGAACTATTTGGTTAAGTTTAGGCAACAAAATCACTTGGTAAGGTTAGGAAAAAACAACAGGATTTGGGTTAAAATAACTACTTCCGTATGCAACCTTTGACCCACCCATCCTAAATGGACCTTCTTTGTCTTTATACTGCGTCACCTCCTCCCGTCATAATTTATACAACCACTAGAGGTCGCCACCTAACAACAAACGTCAGTATGGGGCGTAATAAGCTGGCTCACAGTTACACGGGTTATCTACGAATTACTGCATTACATTTCGTATGTATAACTACGAACAGTGAATGAGAACAGTCTGAATAAAGATGTATATATCTGCAGAGAGCTTTATCTATTCTAGAGCACCTCATTGGAGGAGATAGAACTTTTATTTTCTTCTGGACATTCAGGCAGGCTGGGCTTCAAATTTAGTGGCACATTTAGAGTAATAGTAGCATAAAGCTAACGTGAGAGGAAAAAGATGGATGGAAGGATTTTGAAGAGAAACAAAACAAGTAGCTACAAACAGAGCGCAGAAGAAAAGTTAAAGTGTTCAGGCCAAGCCCAAAAAATAAATATAATCCAGCACTATCCTCAACACAGAAACTATAGGCCCAAAAGAAACATCACAGAAAGGGAAAAAAAAAACAACTTCAAGGAGCCCCAAATCCTACAAGCATTGACTCCGACAGGATTCTATCCAACTTCCCTGTCAAATGCTCCATGAAATGACTCTAACATGCCCTGCTCTCCTCTGCTTAGCCCCACTTAGCCATGAAACCCCCTTCCTGGATTTCATGCCTCCTGTAGACGGACACTGAGCTGTCTGACGCTGGCAGGTTCTCAAGTCAGCCTCCGAGAGGATGAGCGGTTCATCTCTGTGGTATCTGAGGAACTCCGATCTGAAAGGAACGAGAGATGAATGTTATGCTTTGTGTTTGTAGGAAGGACACAGCCCTCGGACTAGTTATTCTACAGAGTGGGACTGCACTCACTGACAGTGTTCTTGAAAACATTTTATGTGAGAAATAGACAATATAGTAACAGAATCTTGGTTCATATTTCTATGTTTGATGTGAGTTTGGGGAGGCTGCTGTGCTGCGTTGGACGGACCTCATTTGAATAAAGTTGAAGTCGAGTCGTGTTTATGCAAATTCAGAGCAGGAGATGCAGCCGCCTGTTGCATTATGGATTTATCCATAGAGAATGAATGGGATTTATCGACTTCACGTGCGATGATGGACCCAGTGGATCGCCACCTTAAGACCTGGATAGGGCGCCGCCTCTCAGCCTTGCAGCCGTTTTTTTCCCCAGTGGCCGCTCGCGGTACTGCTACGAAAAATCCCCCTGCATCCCAGAAAGCATTTTCTCCATAGACCACTATTGTAAAAGTGACGTTGACAGGACACCACAAACTGCAAACAAGGTCGATTATGACTCTTTCTATTCTGGTAAGTGGGATGTGATGAACCTTAAAATAAAAATCTGTACAAATGTGAAGCCCTGAGTAAATATCTAACTATCAATAATGAAAACTTGTATTTCTTTCCTTCTTTCTTTCTTTTATTTATGTAGTCTGACGGGGACAGGTGGACTCCGCTGATTTATATCGGCCTACAGCAGCAAACTGATGAGGCGGATTCGTATGAGAATTCATGTAAAACAGAGGTTTTTATTTAACCCTTTATTGAAAAAGGTCTCATTGAGATCGGGATTTCTTTTGCAAGAGAGACCTGTGTACAAAATAAAATTAAACCATGAGCAGAAATCATTTTAATCGGAAACTCTGTCATAATTAAAACAGTACTGATATATTGGCCTGATAGCGTTTTAATTTAGTGAGTGTTTCTGTGACTTCCTGTAAAGACGAGATGCTGCATTCAAGTGCTCCTCAGATGGTCCAGTTTCCGAGGTTCCTCTGACTTCGGTGTGTTCATGAACTTGAAGCGGCTTGAAGTTGGAATGTGGAAAAAAATATGGATGTCACATTATTGTCCATCATATTTTACATGAATTATAGGATTGCTGTTTTATGTTCAATTTATGATTATTTTCTTTTGTAAAGCACATTGGGCTGCTGTCTTGTATGAAGGGTGCTATACAAATAAAGTGCAGCCTGTAACCGTTACAACTATGTTAGGCCACACATTACATGTGAGCAAATCTAAAAATAAAAAGTCCCTTAACATTCACTTTTTAATGCTAACTTTATTTGCGTCCGCCATGTTACTGCGTCATATGACGCCAACTCCTGTAGCAACATTTTCCTGACTTCCCTGACTTGAGGGGGTGTTCATGTGAATTTTCCCAGTCGGAATTTCATTTTTCCTATCATTCCGATGACACATGAACGCATCATACCGCAGCGACTCTCGTCTGCTTCCCAGACAGGTGTACTTAATCTCTCTAATCATCTCTGATTAGATGAATTAAGACACACCCCCTCTGATGTCACGCCAAAAGTCAAGCGTGCTACGGAAGAAAACCTGCATGTCAAAACTGGTTGTTTGGAGGGTTTTTGTTTGTTTTTTAACCTCAATACATTATAACTTCGACACTGCTGCTCCCACTGTACATGCACGCGCCTGAAGTTAGCTTTTTGTACAGTAATCAGTCAAACTCACCACAGCTGCTGTTCTCTGCAAACCAGGAGCCATTTCTCAAACACACAGGAGGTGAGTGCTTCATATTTAAAAGTCATATTTTGGGTTGAGTGTCAATGCAATTTCATGTTTATTTTGTGGAAAACTGAACTTAACATCGAGGTATATTTGTCAAACCTACAGATTGTAACTTCTTTAAAGTCTGTGCTCCCATTTGAATGCTAATGCTTAACAGTTAAGTGCAGCTCGCGCGTGTGGTGTGCGAGCTTAAAGACTTGACGTTTAATGATTCTTAAATGCATCTGGCATTACATTTTGTAGATAATGATGTTGTTGGTTCAGGCTTTGTGGAATGGATGATGTTGCAACTTTGCAATTACACCACCTGAATGATGATCGGCTGCATTTTGACTCAATCATTTTAATCACTGAGAACAACACATGAATAATTAGGTGTGTTGGAGGCAGAAGTGCGGAGAAAATGTTAAAGCTCCTCAGTGCCTTGTGGCAGAAGACTACACATGCAGCTGTCTGTGTGTAAATTTAGGTTGTATTTGCATGACTTATTTTGCCTTTGTGGGAAAATTATCTTTACACTTTTGTATTGCTCAGTGCACGAGGCTTGCTGATATTAGAGGTGGGAGATATCTGAATCAAATTGTTTTGCTTACTCCTCATTGACTATTGCTCATGGACAGATTATGAGACAATGGGCCCCCGGCCTGCATGCACAGACCCCCACCTCTCCCCTCCATAAGAGCAAGACACACTGTATAGTTGATTAGCCTGTTTTTGTTGTTGTTTGTCTCTTTGCAGTCATTTTGTGTTTCTTTGCAGCTGTTTTGCATCTCTTTGTGGTCTCTTTGTAGTTTTATGTTTCTTTGTGGTCATTTTGCATCTCTTTGTGGTTGTTTTGCCCCTTTTCATAGTCATATGAATATATTTTTAAATCATATTTTTGTTGTTGGTCTTAGTTGTTTGGTCTTTGTGTTCTTTTTGAGTCTCTTTGTAATAGTTTGGTCTTTTGGTCTTTTTTTAGTCATTTTGTGTCTCTTTGTACTTGCTTTGTGTCTCTTTGTGTTCATTTAGTCTCTTTGTAGTTGTTTTGTGTCTCTTTGTACTTGCTTTGTTTCACTTTGTTCATGTCGTCTCTTTGTAATTGTTTTGTCTCTTTGCAGTCATTTTGTGTTTCTTTGCAGCTGTTTAACATCTCTTTGTGGTCTCTTTGTAGTTTTGTTTCTTTGTGGTCATTTTGCATCTCTTCATGGCTGTTTTGCCCCTTTTCGTAGTTGTATGAATATATTTTTAATCATATTTTTGTTGTTTGTGGTCATGCTGTGTCTCTTTGTAATTGCGTTGGTGTTTTTTTTGTCATTGTGAGTCTCTTTGTAGCTGTTTTATATTACTTTGTGGTCTCTTTGCATCTCTTCGTGGTCTGTATCTCTTCGACTGACAGTTTGCAGGTGGAGGTCATGGAGGCCCCTGACACTTGGGCCCTTGTGCCCATTAGACCCGTTAAGTAAAAATAAGTTCAGTCGTTTGCTGGTTTGAAGTGTTGAGAAGAAAGCTGCTCTTCTGTGTACTCTGTTGTTAGATTGTGGTTGTGTGGTTGATTGACAGCTCAGGTGACCTGATGCTCTGCTGTGCTGCTGCTCCTGGAGGTCACACACAGTCTGACCTTCTGCTTCTCTGTTGCTTTTACATCTCCTGCTGTTTCCTGTCCTAATTTTCACCATCTAGTAGTACATGGGCTGAAAAATATGGCAAAAAATAAAGGAAATGACCTCAGGGTCCAGGCCACAGTTTTATTAGAGAGAGACAAGTATACGGTGCACGGTGGAACCAGATGTTGTGTGATCATAGGGCAGAGGAGATAAGGTGAATGAAGGGGAAAGTACCACCACCTGGAGGGAGGCGCCGCTGCTGCTGACCATCTGGTAGAGGTGCTAAAAGTAATGATCGTATGCATATAAGGTGTGTGTGTGTGTGTGTGTGTGAGAAAGATTCATTGTTTTTTTCTGGTTTGTAGATTACATCAAAGAGCTAGCACCAGTTAAAGGTTAAGGCCGGCGTTATATATTTTCTTATTGTCAACAACAAATCATGAAAAGACCAACAGTCTCTACATTGTGATTTTCCTCTGCTGCCTGTTGCCTCAGCCCAAAGCTCATACAGGAACCATGAACAAATAGGTCACAAATATAACAAATATCATTATTTCTTAAAAAGGGTCATTTCCTAAAACAGCCCGGCGCTATAGTTTTAGCAAACAGGAGGAAATAGTGCATTTGGTGGGAACTATTTTTCTTCGGCGGATTAATACACATTTGGTGCTCTAGAGTTTTGTATCTTACATATTGGAATTTTGTATTTTCCATTTTGGAATTTTGTATCTCCCCTTTTGGAATTTTGTATCTTCCCTTTTGGAATTTTGTATCTTCCATTTTGGAATTTTGTATCTTCCCTTTTGGAATTTTGTATCTTACATAATAATAATAATAATAATAATAATAATAATAATAATAATAATAATAATAATAATAAATAATAATATTTTAGCGATTGGACTCGTGTTTTTTGAATAAAGAGAAGTAGTTTGAGAGGCGCGATCTCCAAAAACTGAATTTTCTGACCTATCTAAGAGGGTGTCTGTCCCTCCCCTCTCCACTCCCTCAGTGTGCCAATCACCATAGCAACCAGTGCTAACACTACAGCTATTAATACTCACTTAGTACTGGTAATATTAGCATTGTGATGCGCACAAAGTATCAGCATGGATGTATTATAAGCAGGCTCAGGCACACCGAAGTTTTCGAGTTGAAATTTGTCTTTGCATTTTTATACTGTATTGCCAAAGGAAATAATAAACGGGGGGGAAAAATGTGATTTCTCGCAATAAATGTAGTTTGATTTTAGTCCTGTGGATAAATTAATCATTCACTGGTGTTTACTCCATCTCTCGATTTTTATTTTTTTCAGTTCCTTGGCAAACAATGCAATAGTATCTTTTAAGAATAAGGTGGAAAAATCACATACATACGTTTCATTCTCTGTTTCAGAATATTGTTAATAAACAGACCTAACTTTCAGTAAACATACCATATGTGTTGACTGTGTGGGAGTGTATCTTTGATCACAGAGAGAATGCAAATGTGTTTAAGGGGAATAACTATATTCACACATTTTCTTTCTGTGTGTGTCTGTGTGTGATAGTCCGCGACCACTGAAGTACCTCTGAGTTTGCACATTATTTCCTCTCTTCCTCCCACCTGGTGATTTGAGGTGCTGATAAAAAAGGACCGCTTGATGATTCATCTCTTTTTCTCCAACCTGCTTCTGTTCATCCAAGTCTTTATTTCCAGTTGAGGGCTGACCAGACAGAGAACGTCTTTATGTCTTCTTTTTTTTTTAAGTGTAATGTCAGAAGCCGCAGTGCGGTACTCACTGTCAGCGAGCCTCCTCTCAGGTTCCTTTTTTTTTTTTTTTTTAGAGCCAGTTCATTCACCACAATAGACTTGTGGATCAACCCCAAGCAGAGTGTGATTAATTCTGAGCCACCGGACACGGTGTCATCCTCTTCTCTTTGTCCCATCAGTCATCCGACGCTGGCCGACGTTAATCACTTCTTAGGTCTCCCTTTGACCCAGCAGTAGGCTTCGGCGGTATCTTTTTTTTTTCATACCGTCTTGCCGTTTTACCGGGGTATATGATAATACCGTCAGATACCGTGTGGCGAAATATTGATGGATCAGAACTCCATTCAGAAAACAAACATTTTAAAAGTTGTTTACTTGTTGTCTTGCGGATAGACATGACAAAACATGAATTCAGATTTTTTACGAATAATCATGATGTAGTTTTTTCAGCTTAATTTTGATCAATTTATTGCAATTATATCACGGCAAAATCTATTTATTTTGGGTACCGCTGTAGTAGCAGCAGCCATCATGTCCTGATCGATCCAAACTCCATTCAGAAAACAAAAATTTTTAAAGTTGTTTGCTTGTCGTCTTGTGGACAGATGTGACAAAACGTTAAGTCAGACTTTTTAGAAATCGACATAATACTGTAGTCATTTCGGCGTAGTTTTGATCCATTTATTGCCATTAAAAATTATAATCTGAACCTCAAGTATAGCGCTGGAACCGGCGGTCATCCAGACGTAACATTACTGAAGAAAGTAGCGAAATTCACCGAGCTGTGTGTTCCTCCAGATGATGTTATGAGTCCAGACACAACAGCGTTTGATTTTCAGACTTATCAGGGACTTATTCGTTATTTCCGGTTGATGAAAGAAACGTTGTAGGTACCTACAGCGACGCACTGGTGCGAGTCCCTTGCGTAACGTGAATAAACACAAATTATAGCATATCTGTATAAGTTTAACAGAAACAGGAGCTTCTGTATTTCTGAAGGTATTGAAATTCATACCGTCTGGATTTCTAAATACCCTGGTAGGTCTATACCGTAATACCGTGATACCGCCCCAAGCCTATACACAGCAGACGGTCCGTTTTGGTTCAGGATCCACACCGAAACCCAATCGGAACCCGAGCAGCCGGTTCTACTTCCCTCTTTGTGTTATTGACAATGAGACGTGTCGATGTAGCGGAGGGCGGACAGGGAGTGAGTTCCGTGATGGTGCCGGTAGGGATGAAGATTAATGACACCACCAGGCCTGTGTCTCCTGTTTAATAATGCTTATTCATCACTGTCGCCGCACGCCGTCGGCCCTGCACTCAGCAAACACATACACAAAACTGAGCTAAACACACATAATTCCACACACACAGGCGCACACTTCATAACCACAATGAAAGATTTCTTTTTTTTTCTCCACTTCATATTTGCCACCTACAGTTTATGCAAGTGTGTGTGCGTGCGTGTGTGCGTGTGTGTGTGTGTGTGTGTTGGAGAAACCTGGCATGTAAAGTCTCCAACTCTGAAAGTATTTCTTCTCCTCGCAGTGATCTGGGGTTTATGTAGATTTGCATACAATTCCACAAAAACAAGCTTATCACAGGGACTTGTGGAGCATGTGTAAACATCTTTTGTGATTTGAAAGCGCGGTGCACGACCATATGCCTCGCAGAAGAGATGAAAGGAGGCTAGAAATGAAGAGAAAGAACCGAATGAGGGAAAAATAAGGGACCTCTGGCCTTCTACTGCTGTGCGAATGAAAGCCATTTTGTCTTCAGTGTGTCTGCTCTCCTCCCTCTCGCTGTGTGTGTGTGTGTGTGTGTGTGTATGTGTGTGTGTGTTGCCCTCTTTCTCTATTGGCTTCCACTTTTCTTGCACAGACATTTCTCTTCCTAATGGAAAATAAAGACTGGAGAGTGGCCAAGATAGGGGGCTCTGAATGAAAAACATGGAGTCAGTGACCTGAGGCCAAACCCTGTCCATCTCAGGGCCCCAAAGCCTGAATCAGCCCGGCTCTCCTCCTCCGCCGTTGACGCTGCCACGTGGTTTAGAATATATATATATGTGTATATATAGATGTTAAAAAAGATGTTGGAGGGTTTCAGGCATAGAAATTAAATTGGATAGAAAGGACATTGCCATTCAAATCGGTGGAGCAGAATGGTCAGAGCCATTTTCATGTGCACCGTTGCCAGGCAACCGACTCACTTCCGTACAAACCAGGCCCCCAGGAAATGCGCCGAGCATTGAAGCCAGTTTGATGTAGTGGCCAAACGGTGGTATTGCAGCTATGCCGGCTGTCACGTGATGCCATGGTGCCCAAAAATACTTTTTCCTTAAAGACACGTCTATAAGTCTGTGGATTAATTTTTTTCTGGCGTCACAACCCCCATGAAATGACTCATTTCAATATCAGGATTTGATCAGTTTGGTTTGATAACATTTGGAAAGTCTAGAAGAGCCGCAAGATTGAATTATTTAATCCACATTTAAGTTAGCTGGAGCGATAAACCAGATGTAGCCGGTTTCGTCTCTAGTGCGCCACATGACGTGGAAGTACAGTAGTGCCCGTTCATCTGGGGATTTTTCAAGGCGGCATTGAGTTTTTTTGGCTTCATGCGCCACTGAGCAGCTCTCATCGGAATGGACGGAGCTCCGCCTCGAACGCTGACTCCAGGTTTTTTTATTGACCGATTTGCGGCAAGTCGTGGATGCTATGTCACAGCGTAGGAAAGCACATTGCTATCACCACATGATGTTTGTTTTGAAAGTTTAAACGCCTAAAATATGATTTGAAACAGGATTTTTCATTTACGAAAATGTGTCTTGAATTTTGGAAGTGATTACATCTACTTCATTTCAATAACCACTTTGCATTTGGACTTTGAAACAACGGAGTTATTGGAATTATTTGGATCACACGGTGAGTCGCAAACAACTCTTACGCAGCCACCACTGGAATGCAAGTTTACAAATATAAAGTATGTGTGTGTGTGTGTGTGGTGGTTGGCAAAAGGGGGCGTGGGAGTGGCCTAACAAAAAGGCACATAACTTGTAAACAGATTCATGGCCAAACTCATGAACCATTTGTTGTAGACACTTGCTCCCCACACTTTAGCCACGCCCCCCGTTGTCATACAGCCTTGCAGGAGTAGAGAGTATTTCTTTTCTTTCTTCACATTTGTTCTACACCAATTCACACGTGATCTCTTACTGGAGCATGAGACACGTTATTTCTTGACCATGATTTGTTTTTGAGAAGAAAAAAAAAATCCATTATGATGCATCTGGAAGTTTATAATAATAACGTGATGCCAAAGAGGAGTGTAACATTTTCAGCTGCGAGCAGCATCTCTGTATCTCGTTCTGTTCATCCATCAGTTCATTGGGCCACAAAAATCTATCCGCTCATTGGTCCGCAAAGCTGTGCTCACTCTATAACAACCGCAACTTTCTATCTCAGAGAAATTTGCCATGGGGGTCAAGCGCTTGTGAGGTTGTGTGTGTGTGTGAATATGTGGTCGCAGCTATTGCAAATTCATGCTTGTTTTATTCTAAATGTAAGACAAATGCAACCCCTACTACAGTGTCTGACAGGAGCTTTCCATCTTGCCTCTGTATCTCTGGCTATTGGCTCTTGTCTCGGGGAAAAGTCGGCTTTATCAGTTTACCCAAAGTTTCTGCCTCCGTTGAAAGATAGGAGCTGAATGAAATGACTGCGGAGCCACTGAGATTTCAATCAATAAAAGTGCTAACTGTTGTAAAAATGTTGTGCTGCAGAGTTGACAGCATGATCGATTCCAAGTATCCACAGCAAATCTGCAAATGTGTCTCGAGTCGAGAGGTGTGTTCTTACTTAAGATATAATGTTTCTTTCAAGGTAATTTGCAATCAAGGAGGGCAAAAAGCCTTGGCTGCAGCTCACCTTTACATGTGTTCTGATAAGATTCCCCTGATTAATGCAGCTTTATGTGCAGAAATCTTGCCCTGATTGGATTATACTCAGTTTCTTCATATTCTTGGCTATCTTCCTCAACATCTTTGTCCATCCAGCCTCGAGCGTTTTAGCAGACTGCCCTCCAAACATTGCTAGCTCGCACACCACGCCGTCATTGTCCAGATTTGGCCGCCGGTCTCAGAATGTAATGGCTGAGAGGGTTAGCCTGTGCTTAGCCCACACATCCAGCTTATCTTGCACTGCAGGGGCCGACTGAAACAAAAGGCTGAATAAGAGATTTGGCGCTAGCAAGACTGCGGCTAACGATTCTCCCACTAGCGTACACACTTTTTTCCGGGTAGCTTTTGCAATCACATACTGTAGGCTACGCTCCAGAAACACAGCGGAGTTGTCCTTATGTGGCTCCACAGATGGAAATTGTCCCAAACACTGAAGTCCAGTTTGTAGCTTCAAGCAAAAGTGTCAGGCATAAGCCTTTTACTCCCCACTGGGGTTAGAAAGCATAACATGTATGCCCATTTACTGTCAGAAAAAATGGGCTCACTGTCTTAAAGGTCTCATATTGTAAAAGTGAGGTTTCCATTTCTTTTATTATAAAGCAGGTTGAGGTGCTATATACTGTAAATACTGTGAAAGTATCAAAACGCTCAATCCACAGAGAAATGCACGCAGCCTGTATTCAGACACTGTGCCTTTAAACGAGCCGTCGGGACTTCCGCACGGTTGTGATGTCACAACTATATAGGTAGAAAGTGGCGCTACAGGGCCGTTACAGTCAGTCCCCGGCTGCAATGACGCCAAGAGACACCAAGAGCGCAGATGCGGAAGACCCGGAAACACTGACCAATCAGAGCAGACTGGGCTTTTTCTGGAGGGGGGCTTAAAGAGATGGGCGCTAAAACAGAGCGTTTCAGACAGAGTGTGAATACAGGTATATTCAGACCGACTGTATGAGAAAAATGTGTTTTTTGAACATTAAAGCATGTAAACATGTTCTAAAAGAAACCCAAAATACATATGTTACAAAAATATAAATAATCACAAATAAGACAATTTAATATTTTGACAAAATAATCTTAATTCAAGGACAACTCGCTAAAAAAATTAATACAACATCAAATTTTAAGAAAATAAATGCTCATACTTAGGATTAGGTATCGTTTTGAATTTTATCAATTCCGATTCTGCTTATCGATTCCCAGTTTCGATTCCAATAAGCTAAAATAAAAAAGGTCAAATATCTTTATTCTTTTCAGAGCTTACTTTGACTTTTATTGTTTCCTTAAAGTCAATTTAAAGTTGGATGCAGTTCTCATTTTTTAACAGCTTTTACCCGGTTCTTAGAAAGTTCTAATCGGTTCTCATACTTTCCTGTGACTTTGGATTATGCTGTGTATGTTATTATGTTATAGTCTATCAAACACGGCCGCTCCAGCTGTCAGACGAAGGTGGGAACAAAGAGGCAGTGCGCTGTAATGATGTTTGTGTGTGGAGATCAGATTTATGAAGTGCTAATGGTGCAATCAGTCTAGCAGTGCATATGGTATCAGGGCCTGTAAACAATCTGTGTTTTACATATTTTAGGGAGGAGACACATAATGTGCATTGCATTTTATGTAACTGCATTGGACGTGTCCTCTTATCACACTTATCTCATAAAGACTAATTAACATTTAAGGCTGAATTGCAAACATGCTGCCCCCATGTGCATGTATGTAAATCATATGGATTTTTTTTTTAAGCGGGTGGTAATAGATTTTTTTTTTTTTTTTTCATTTAACCCCATGTTAACAGAGGACTGTAACAAATGGCTGTTCCGTTTCTCCCCTCGACCTGCTGTCTGTGCCGTCAGCAGAAACAATTAGGCTTCCTGTGGTCAGACATGATAGTAAAACGGCTAATTACATTGTCTTCTTCTTCTGCCAGCATTCAGCTCAGCCAATTGTTGGACAACAAAATTAGCCATCCAGACCAAAGCTGTCTTGGGGAAATTATTTTGTGGGGGTGCTACAGTATATTACGTGTGTCTCGGGACCACAAGTCAGCTGTAGAAGTTGGATATCTGAAAGCTTTTTAACAGAAATATAGATTTTTTTTGTTTTGTGGATTCCTCCTTTCTTTGAATTCCATTTCCCATCCCGAGTCTCTTTCTTGCACTGAATTTATGAGATACTCACAATTGCCAAGAAGGGAATTCCACACAGTAGATTGTGGGAAACAGACTTCAAATGTGTTTTTAAATGCAGGCTGTGCTGCGGTACTCTCTTTAAACTTTGTCTTCTCTCATGTCTAGCCTAATAAACAAAGCTGCCACACACCCAGTGTCTTGCAGATTCTAGTGTAGCTTCCTTTTTATGCAACCGGCATACTTTTGGATATGACTTTTTTTTTTCTCAGCTTTATTCTAACACAGTTCTGAATCAACCAGAACAAAATAAGCATATGTTGCTGAAATATTGAGAACTACTGGTTGAATGTGATTGCTTGTTGCTTAAATTGCGTTTTGGATTAATTTCGATTGAGATGATGAAACCTCAGTAAGAGCAGGA
Organism: Heterobranchus longifilis; assembly: GCA_028570985.1. Lineage (NCBI taxonomy): Eukaryota > Metazoa > Chordata > Actinopteri > Siluriformes > Clariidae > Heterobranchus > Heterobranchus longifilis. The sequence goes on along the minus strand of JAOVVB010015767.1, from coordinate 2,253 downwards.
TGGCCTAATGAGAAGACAGGACGATTTATTTTGGGATATTCACAGGTTTCATTCTTTGCTTTCGTCATTTGAGGAAATGCAGTATAAGCATTGATTTTTTTGATTGGAGTCTAGAAAAGTCCAGGTTAAAACCAGGCAGAATTTGGTGGACAGTTTTTAGATCTTTAGATCAGGGGTGTAACGATCCATCGATCTGGATCGATAAATCGATTCAAGGATCAACGATCCACTACCATCGATGCAAAGTGAAAATATCGATACGTATCGTCTTTAAGATGCACCTTTATTTTGAAATTCACACTTTTTATTTATTATTTTTTATTAAAAAGACTAGTTTTTCATTTAAATGTCTCAGTAATAAAATGGTCAAATCATATTTTAGTTGCTTTTTGTGAGTTGATATATAACTGATTGTGTTTAAATGGTAATATATCGATGGAATCAAATCGAAATCATATCGTGACAGACTTTGTGATATCAGCAAATATCGCATCGTTGTCCAAAGAATCAATATAATATCCTATCATGATAAAACTTGTGATTTACACCCTTATAGTCTAGATTACACGTAACCATTGTATCATTGAAATAACAATAGGCTCATTTGAGATGAGCCAGGCCTGCCGCAGCATCGATCACACAATGCATGCTGGGTAGATTTGTGTCTGGAGAGATTTAGATTTCATTTGTCTGAAGGTTTATTCTGCTAGAACACACGCGGCGTGGCCGATGGTGACGTTTAGCAGTCAGAGAGACTAAATACATTCATATTACAGATCATAAAGTCGATTGTATATTAACATTGGACTGATTTAATTACTGAAGTATTTAGCAACACAAAAACTAGTAAAAACAGGGTATCTGATGGGCTGTTTCCGCTGAAATCTACAGTGCTTGTGACTCCGTGTTATCCTCTGACCTTTCTGGAAGCTCTCTAATGACACGGAGCTCACACCCTGCTGCGTATGGATCTGCCTCAACCAGGGAATGTTTTGCGGTGCTTTGACATTTAACCTTTGCTTACATCTGCTGTAGTCCATCGGCTGCCAAATCTGCTGATATCATTGATTTTTGTGTCACACGCAAGCTCGGTGCGTTCGCTCCCGGTCACTTAGACGTCCCTCTCAAAAGATCTCATTTAGCACTTTCTCTTGACGCGGAAAGCAGCTCCTGAACTTTGTGCCTTTCTGTTTTCTGTTCTGCCCAAAGTTTGCTGACTGTGCTGGTATGAATCTCTCTAAAGGTAAAGTGAAGAGGATGCAGTTGTGCTTGCTGTGTCAGCTGATAATGCACACTGCTCAAAACAAACTGGGTATGCTCAGAATAATTCACCCCATTCCTCTTTATTATACAGTAGGTTAAAGTACAAATATTTAAATTCTTATATACACTATTTATACTGTGTGTGTGTGTGTGTGTGTGTGTGTGTGTGAGAATTAAATACTGAGTTTTTGCCTGCTGATTTGTAAATGAAAGTTAGTCACAAAATCTTCATTAAATCAAATTTGACAGCACATTTTTCAGGCAGATTTGGAGCAGTGAAAAAAGGTCAATTTTTACTCCAACCCAAAATCACAAAAGTTCCTCTTTTTGCAGTCAAAAATTGTGAAAAAAAAAATCCTTAGATAGATCAGAAATGCTCCTTTAGCGTGCAATTCCCCGTGTTGTCCGGCCAGTGTGTTGATCGACAGGAAAGGAAAGGAAAAGACTGCATTTGTTAGCAGTGTAATCGAGGAATGACCACATCATTTAGCCTCTAAAATGACTGTCTAAGTAAGTTATAGCGTGCATACAGAATACTGACATTAGTAGTGCAGTTTTCTCCAGAGGATGTTTGTTTGGTTGTTTGTTCAGCAAGACAAGTTGCAACACAAAGGCTATTACAAGCAAATGTGTCCCTTTTTTTTTTGCTCTCGTGTGAAATTTTTCGACATGCTGTGTGTGACGTCTTTTGCACATGCGGGTCAGTTCAGGACCTTCACCATTTCACATTGGAATCTGATATTGGCCACATTTAAAAAAATAATGCGAACAGCCAAACACAAAAAAAATCGTATCTGAGCAAAAAAATCTGAATTAAGCACTAAGGATTGCAGTGTAAGCCAATGTGTCCATGTTAGCAGATAATAAGATAGAAAGCTAGTGTAGTAGGGCTGCATGATATGAGGAAAATATGCGATATGCGCTAATGTTGTTGAATACTGCGATAACAATATTACTTGCGATAAATAAATATCAGTTCTGCCTTTCTGC
>JAOVVB010015755.1:0-16444 GCA_028570985.1 Heterobranchus longifilis | reverse complement strand
AAAGCAGTGCTTTTTTTTTTTTTTCAAACAATGCTGTGTGTGTGTGTGTGTGTGTACGTGCATGGGTGTGGGTCGGTGTCGGTGTGTGTGTGTGTGTGTATGGGTGTGGGTCGGTGTGGGTGTGGGTCAGGTCCAACTAGGTGCAGTCAGTGTACTTTGCCTCTGAACCTTATCCAGGCTTATGCAAGGCCAACCAAGAGACCCGGTAGTTCACTGTTCTGCTTTAATACCATTAACCCAATATAGCTTTTTTCAATTCCTACAGATGCATTACCCACCCAAACTTGTTTTCGCGGTTTCTTAACTAATCAGAGTTAACTAATCAATGTCTCTCGGGACAGACTTTGCAGTAGCCTGCAGCTGACCAGTTGCGACTCGGTAACGGAAGAGTGATTCTTTGTTCATTCAACAACTTACGTGAATACGTGCACGGTAGTTGAGATAGCATTGTATTATTTATGCTACATGTGAAATTAGTGCAATCTTTACGACACATACTTAAGGAAATAATGCATTTAAATTGTGCATTGCGCTTTTGGGGAGAAATGTACTTACTTTTCCAGCTGTCTCCATGTCCGTTCCTTCAGCAAGAGAGGGAGGAGCGGCGCGCGCACGGCCGTAAATGTAAACGTCTGGACCAATCAGAGACGAGACCGTGCTGCGTAAGCATGACGCAGGCGCGTCGGAAAAGAACAGACTTGCTCCCTCTTTCTGTGCTGGCTTTAACTTGTTTATATGTTGTTTGAATACGAATAAAGTCAGGTTTTATCATATGAAGGCACAGGCCAGAGAGCAACCATTTTTAGAAATTGTTTAAAAATATAAAAACAATTATCTTTCTTTCCTTAGCACATATAAATACCAACACTGTGAAAAGCTCATGTTTGGTCTTGGAAATAGTAGTTTGACAAATTAAATGACAACTGGGGGAACTTCAGTGATGAAGACCATGAGATGCTTCTGAGTGAAAAAAAGTGAAACTCAAACTTCAACAAATTTATTTAATAATCTTACTTTCTGAATATACTGAGTGCAGGATTGTGAGGGTAATGTGAATTTCCCCAAGGGGATGAATAAAGTATCTATCTATCTATTGATTTGTATACAAATAAGTCAAATTAGCAGAAGTACTTCAACCTCACAATAAAGCAATATTAAATGTATAATATTGTATTTTACACAAAGTTCAATAAGCTAGTCAAACATTCTTAAAATTGTATCTACCCTTTCTCACTCATTAACATTTCATGAATCTGTGGATATGCAAATATATTTCAGCCCAAAAGTTGTAACTTCTGGACACAAGGTCCATTGGTATGTGCACTGCAGGTTTCAAGTTTCCACATCACACCTTTGCATGTTGGACCATGATTAGCATCCAAACTTTGTGGAATCATGTTCATACGTTCACATCTTACTCAGAATTAAGACGTGCATAAAGAAACTTCAGCAGATGAATGTTAAACCTTGTGGTGTCAGTGTGTAGTTCTGCACATTCAAGGTCAAAACACAAAGTGAAGCAACAATAAGCAAAACACAGTTTTGATCAGAGGGGGGCTTCAGAAAATTGTCTCGCTAGTAGCTACATTTGGGACACTTGCTGTATACAATGTTTTTCCTATTCTTGGTAACACCCTAGGACCACTTTAGGATGACACTTGTAAGAGCTGAGAAATAAAAATAAAGACACAGTTACAAAGCACCTTTTAATCAAGGCCTTTAACAAAAACAACATTCCATGTAAGATTTTACAAATTATGGGTATTAAAATGTTTTCAACTGACAGCATATAAAGATTTCCCACACATGTTCCCATATCAGAGGAAATTAATACATGGAGGTTTGTGAATGTATCTCTTAGATCTGTCATGGCCAAACATTTGAACACAATCAGCACATGATAATGATAAGCCTGTTCACAAATAGACCCAATAACTCCCTCACAGGCTGAAAGGTCCTCGTTATGTTACACACAAGCATACACATGAACCTTTTAAATAAAAACCATGAAGATCCATCACATATTCAAAACTGGTACAAAAATAAAACGAAAAAGGGAAAATCCATTCAAGTTCTACAAATAGAGGCAATGTCCATATTCTGAGTCCAACAGGCCAGGCACTGGCATAGAACGCAGCCTTCTTGCTTGTGTAGCACAAGACAGGGATGAGACCGTCACACCAGACCATCACCGTCAGATCATCTCCCGCCTACAAGTCAACAACAGCAACTGTTACCTTCACACCAGGAAAAACATGTATAATCTGTACAACATTGAAAAAGTGCAAACCTCTGAATCCACGTCCTCCTCCTCCTCCGCCTCCTCTTCCTCTGAAGCCTCCTCCTCCACCTCGTCCACCTCCAAATCCTCCACCGCGGCCGCCTCCAAATCCTCCACCGCGGCCACCTCGAAAACCACCTGAAACAGAAACAAAGCAGAATAAATCAAACCACTCTTACAAGCCATGCTCTAAACAGGCACAGAGGAAATTAAATAAAATCCACAATAACTAAGACTGACAGATCATTTCAGCCTAAGTGCCCAAGAAGGAAAAAAAAACTCTGGTTGTGTGAAGTGTCACGGGGCTGCACATTCATCAACTATAGAGCTGGGGCAACTACGTCATGGCGCACTGCATTGTGGTCTAGATCGCCCAGGCGACCGCCATGTTGACGGTTACACAAATCTGCAGCAGGCAGACAGCGCTGTTTCTTGGATTTATTCAATGTCAACCGCGGGCACACAGCGACAACAAACACAAACCAACACAGAAAAACGGTAATAAAACTTTAGTGTAGTGAATCTGCTCTGTTCTAAAAGCCAACAGCGCTCGATTAGCACGCTGGCAACATGTTTTATTGCATAGCTGAAACAATATTTCATACGCAGTATGTATGGACTCTGGCTCACTGCGAGCCCATAACTCACACAATGCATTGCATTTCTCACTGCGGCTGACATCACGATCCCCTGCTCTATAGGAGACAGGATTACAGGGTTCGTATGTAGTAAAATTCAAGCCTTTTCAAGCACTTTCAATGTACCTAAACCAAAAAGTTCCACTCTCAAACACTGTATCATCACATCTAAATTGTTACTATAAATGCAATTGTGAAAAATAAAGTTTACAGAATTCCAGGAGACGACAAACAAATATGAAGACCGGATCGTTTCATTTCAAATATTAAAAGATTTTTGTTTGCATGAGATTGTGTCGATGAAACACAAGAATGGCTAAAATTAAGCATTTCCCAAACTTTCAAGGCTTTGTACGAACCCTGGGATTAATTAAAATGAGACTAAATTTGGATGCCTCACCTCCACGACCACCGCCTCTTCCTCCACCTCGACCCCCCCGGCCTCCTCTTGGCGGACCCTTCTCTCCTGGCGGCCTGGGGAGGAATCTCTGCAGTGGGAGGAGCTTCATCGGATCTATATAGAACTAAAAGAGGATGTTGCAGATCACATACAGTGTAATACACAGAGGCATTGAAATGCTTTTTAAGTATGCAAATGCACTACATTAGAATGTATTTCATACCTTCTGCAGTTTCTTAAATGAAGACGCCTTCATGTTATCAGAAAGTTTGACTGAAAAATACTGCAAAGATAGGTTAGGGAATTAACAGGATTATGAGCAGCAACAATGATATTTAATCCCCAGAGGTTGGCCTTTCTACCCTTTTTCACCACAGGTTGTTTCAGAGGTCCAGAGACTGAAATAAGGACAACAGAAAAGGATACAAAGTCCCGGAGCTGGCCGAATATCTCATCCACCTTCCCAATCTGCTCCTTGTTTTCCAAGTACACCGGAGCGTTGAAGTAGGGAACTTTGTTTTCCTCTGTCGTACACTTGCACACAATGTCGTCTTCACATGGATGCACGAACTCTCCCAGTGCTGCAGAGTAAAAACAATGAACGACAGTTAGTTGGGTATATCATGGCAAAGGCCCGGTTCCAATATCCACCTTTAACTGCTGCAACTACGGCTTCCTGGTTGACTTTATATATGATATATATGATATATATATACATACTTTACATATGATCTCCACAAGTTTGCAACTCAGCAAACTTTGCTCAAGGAAATAACCCACAATTCATGCCATTGATGTTTGTTGAAAAGAGTGATATTTTGTCATTTCTTTGATTATATGCACACGAAGAATGTATAAATGTGGCAGGATGAATAAAACAAGCGACAAAAAGGATAACTTGTAATGTAAATATCTGTAAGAAAGTAATTAAATAAAATAACAGTGATGCCAATGGAATTTTTGAAGCACTAAAAAAAGAATCAACAAAATATTAAAGGAGTTGGCAAAAAGAACACTTGTGTCAAGGATAAAACCCTGTAAGTAACACGCGTCACTACTTGTTTGTCTTATGATGGCATGACAGTAACTTCCTAAATAATGTGATTTCACAAGTGGCAGAAATATTAAAGATTACCAAGTGCTTTACAACTTGTAAGCGTTCAGAAAACCCAAGACGGTTGTATGATTGCAGAGTCTGTTGTGTCAGCTTTTTTCTTTCCAGGCACTTCTACATTTTTGCAGCCCAAAGTCAGAAATATCTGAGAATATTTGAGTTCCCTAGTCATGATTTCAACTCTGATGTTGACAAGAATGATATTTACAAGTTGGAAACTAATTATGAGATAAGAAACCTTAATTAATCCCAATCCCAAGTAAATGTAGTACGGAACCAAAACAAGATATCATATGAATAAAAACAAAGTAAAACACAGAGCATCTGGTCCTAGATAATGGCACTTGATGTCTGAAAGAATGAGTGAACATAATGTACAGTCTGTCAATAAATATAAATAGCCTCAGTCTATCACTCTCGCTCTATCATGAGATATAAATGTACACAAATATGAATATATATGAGAATTATGGTAACTTTCCTGTGTGACAACACTCATCATACAGGTGATGTCATTTAAAGTATGTGATGGCTCAGTGTTTAGTGCTAAGGACGAATACTGGAGCTGGGCCCAACTGTTTAAGACATTTACAAGCTGTCAACTTCTGCAACATATTTTCAGCATTAACAGTTACTGGTTTTATGATCTTACCAACGACATATTCCGGTGGACCGTAGTCTTGTTGTCTATTAAAGCCACCTCTGCCACCACCACGTCCAAATCCACCTCCCCTGCCTCCTCCTCCTCTGCCTCCTCCATATCCACCTCCTCCGCCTCTGCCTCCTCCACCTCGGTTAAATCCTCCACCTCTGCCTCCTCGTCCACCTCCTCCTCTGAAAGACATTTTTCTTCAAATTCTCTGTGAGGGACACGAAAACAAAGGAGAGAAGCAAAACAAAGACAACATAAAACACGCGAATTCGTGGTTGGTTAAATGGCTCAACACTGTGAGGGAATTCAATGCATTCAACGTGCTAGCATCGTGGATTTAGCAGCCCTGCACAAGTTTTAGCTAACATGCTAGCTCAACTCACTCATTTAAACTACACAATTCAGCCGGATTTTCCACCACAAACCAACACGTTATGTATTCACTTCGAAATATAAACGGTGAAAAATCCGAAACACCATCTACACACAGTTAAAGCGGATTACTCACAAAGTCGATCGGCTAGCTGCAGCTATTTACTCCGATGACAACACGTGTGACCAAGAGCTGCCGTAAAGCATTCACCAGTATCGGGAAGTGCCGTAAATTAACATCTCCGCCCTACCGCGCATACGCATAGCAGACATTCCAGCTGTCTGCTGCTCATAGGAGCCTGATAGGAGCAGCTGGCGGTTGACTCATCAGACAGACTCATACACCAGTTGTGTGTGTGACTTGCTGATGAGTAAAAAATCTAATAATATCGTTATTTTGTTCAATTGCAGGCAATTTAATTAGTAAACATCACTCAACAATGGCGGCAACAACAACAGGACAGGTAAGAAAATAAACTTAATCTAAGATACATTTTGTTTTATTAGCATAGTAGCCTATAAACTGACGTTATTGTTCCTTGTCATCTATTCTGAGGTTCAACAGGACAAAACCATGTAACACGCAATAAGGACATATTTAAGACTTTACAAATGTCAACTGTCTGCACTGTTTTCGTATTGTTCAGTCCATGTAATGTTTCAATATAATGTCTGATTTCTGTTTTGAATTGTTGTATGTGTGGTTAAATCATTGGCATTTGTGAATGTAGAATTTTCCACCATGTGCCTCACGTGATCTCATACATATGTAGGCCTGGTCTCTACAGAGGGAGTAGTATTACAAAAACAGCGGCCACACCCCAAGTGGCTTAAAACAACAAAGTGCATTTTCTTTCTCCCTCAGGTGATCAAATGCAAGGCAGCTGTTGCATGGGAGCCCGGGAAGCCTCTGTCCATTGAGGACGTGGAGGTGGCTCCACCTAAAGTCCATGAAGTCCGCATCAAGGTCAGCTGATCATCACAAGTTTGTCAGTAATGCAAGAAAATATAATATAGTATATGATCTCCAACTTTGGTTTTTAAATGTGAGCACTTACACATCAAACTTTTCCAGTTGTTGATTTAATCATTTGAAGTTGATGATGCTAAATTATATCAGAATGTAATAAACTAATAGGAACAATGTCATAATATTGAATTAATCCCAGACTTGAGGTTAAGACTTGTATTACCCACGTGGATGTTACTTCCACTTTTTACTTTGATCATATAAGATGTCAAGTGCTGACAGGAAATATTTGAATGCAGTTCACTTCCTCTTGTCAGTTTGTTTGGTGTTGGTATGAATGTACACACCACCTACATCCATTTCCTAAAACTGTCATGTGAATCTGCTCCCTACTTGCTTGTACAGGTTGTTGCCACAGGCGTGTGCCACACAGACTGGGAATACCTGTACCAGACTGAAAACAGGATGAAGGTCAGACCGTTCCCGTTAGTTCTCGGCCATGAAGCAGCAGGGATAGTGGAGAGTGTTGGTCCTGAAGTCACCAAATTCTCACCGGGTGAACTGTACAACTCACACCAAACATGCTGACATGACATGACATGGCATATAACTCTGACTGAAGTAGTGTGTCTGTTTTTTGTTGTTTTCACAGGGGACAAAGTTATTCCTCTTTTTCTGCCTCAGTGTGGGGAGTGTGAACGATGTCGGAGTCCTCAAACAAATCACTGCAGGAAGCACTGGTGATCATTTCCACCTTTACACACACAAACCACTATTGCTTTCATGGTGTTTAATTACTCAGTGTTTACTTTTTTCTGGTGGCTTTTAGGGCAAATACACAAGTGGGTGTATTGGCTGATGGCACAAGCAGAATCTCTTGCAAGGGCCAGCAGGTGTACCAGTTCCTTGGAGTCAGTTCTTTCTCCCAGTACACCGTGGTTCCCGATATCTCACTTGCAAAGATAAGAAGCGATGCACCGCTAGACAAAGTGTGTCTGCTAGGCTGCGGTGTCTCCACTGGTTACGGTGCTGCTGTTAATGCAGCCGAGGTAAGACGATACAGATCTGCATTTAAAATCATAACTTCAATTCTCACCAACTCTGATGTGGACCAGTGGTTATCGTGTGCAGAATCCTGCCCGTCTTCAAATTTACACCGATTTATTTACATATCCTGTTATACACACCCTATTTTTTGTAGAGTTAGGGTAATGCTTTGTTAAGTATTAAGAGTAGATGCAATAAGCTCAGGTTTCAGCCTACAGCCTTTTTCTTGGTCAGAGAATATTGTTTTAATTTTTGAAATACTTTTATTTTTGATATAATGATTTAGTATTATTTTATTTGTTGTATTGTACATAAATTACCGGAAAAATTAACAGAACTTATTTAAGTATATAAATTGCTGCCCAGTGTTGTTACAGTAACAGTATGTTGCAGAAATGTAGTATTTATTTTCCCCATGTGATGTCAGTAGATACATAAATGTACTTATCGGGTTAAAAAGGATTAAGGAGTTCCATATTCCACCCCTTCTGTTTTTTCATAGTTTTTGCATATTAAAATAAGATTAATACAAAACCAAGTTTTGTGGAAGAAACTACAGGTCTGTAGAAACGATACAGATGTGTAGAACTCCCTGTTAAACACAACATCTAGAAAATGATCAAACCTGTTTTGAATATTGCGCAAATTTAGGATTGCTCAATAGCAATGTAAGGGAGAAGAGTCAGTTCTAAACTCCAGCTAATGGAACATTTAAGTGAGGTGATTGTAAAGTGAAGTTCAAGTTATATTTTTTGATATGTACAGTATGTTTTGTGTTTTTTAAATCAGACTTCCAAAATCCTTGCCAAACAATTAAAGGTCAATAAGGATTAAAAACCTGATTGCATAAGAATAAAAAATTGGCCATACAAGGTAAATAGAAAAGAAAAATTACAAAATAGGAAACATCAGGTTTGCAAGTGCAATGAATATACACGTGCAAATAAGCAGATACAAAGTGCAACAATAAAAGGTGGACTATAGTTCTTAATGGCAGTAATTGCTTTCGGAATGAATGACCCTTGACCTCTGCAGCTCCTAAGCTTAGTGACTGTATAAATGATGATGTGATCGCATCAAATGTCTCTCAAACAGCGTTTGGTTTTGTGTGCATCCAGGTTAAAAAAGATTCCTCGTGTGCCGTGTTTGGTCTCGGGGCTGTCGGACTGGCCGCCATCATGGGCTGCAAGGTTGCCGGGGCAACCAGGATCATTGGTGTGGACATCAACCCTGCAAAGTCTGAGAAAGCCAAGGAGTTTGGAGCCACTGAGTTTGTGAATCCCGAATTCTACACCAAGCCCATCCAGGAGGTTCTGGTGGAGATGACAGGCGGAGGGGTGGACTACGCTCTGGAGTGTGTTGGAAGTCCAGCTATTATGGTGGGTGTGCAGGTCTGCAGGTACAGTAGGGATACTCTAGTAGAGTAGTCTGTACAGTGTCACTACAGAGTTTTTCACTTACACAAGTTGTAATTGTACAATTGTTACAACTGGTGCTTTGTGTTATTGTAGAGCGCTGCCCTCGAGTCCACCACAGATGCCTGGGGCGTCTGCGTCATTGTTGGGTGGTCGGAGACGGAAGCAATGAGCGTCGTGGTTGAAAAGATCCTGATGGGACGCACCTTAAAGGGGACTTATTTTGGAGGTGAACTTAAAACAAGTTATCAGGCCTGTTAGTTCATGCAAAACAATGCTGCCTATAATGCTCCTGCAACAATGTGTGGTAATTGGAATGATAGAGAAGTTGAGTGATAAGTGAAACTTAAAATTCAGTGCATCATTGTTCAAGTATAGATCCACCTTAAAATATAAAAAAGTCAGCTGGTGCATTCTGGGCCCAGTTTGATGTTAGACTTTGAGAAAATGTAAACTGAAACATCACTGGTGAACATGTTTTGATTATGACTTCAAGTACTGATTTGTGTTCATTATTGATAAGGATATTGATAGTTAGAGAGTAAAAATGCCTATCAGGTATTCAGAGCCTGATGTCTTCAGATTGTTTGTTTCATTGAGTCAACAGTCCTGAACCAAAGTATTGAATTTATAATTATATAAACCAGAAAAAAACAAAAAAAACAGTGAATATTTTATTGCTCAATTAATGGCTTAAAGAATGAATTGGTCATCTAAATTGTTTTTGATATACCAGTGATTTGATGGTTTCAGCTGGAGTTTTGATGAAAGTCCCCCACAATCAGAGAGTAAAGGCTTTTTTCTGTTTAACAGGCATGCAACAACCATTTCACTGAGAATAAGATAATCCTTTATTATCATTATTATTATTATTATTATTATTAATCCCACAGTGGGGAGATTTGCAGTGTTACAGGAGCAAAGGGGATAGTGCAATAACTAAAGTGTCAGTGAAAATGCAAGATATAATAAATACGTAAACAGTAATAAAAAAAAAAGAAAGAATATAACTGTAATATAAGTAAACAGACTGAAAGGTTGAATACACAGTATTCACAGTATTACACAGAGGAAATATAGGATAGATAGAATATAAGTAAGGCAAGATGCCTTGGTTCTAATATTCATATCGTATGTAACCACACGCTCACATCTGATTAAAACTACAGTCCGCCCCCGTTATCTGGATTGTGAAATATGAAACAGGAAAACACTAACTGAAGTAGAAAGTGAGGCAGGCTCAGAGAAAGTGGGTCCACCAGCACAAAAACAAACATCTGATCTGCACTGAACATCAAAGATGTATAATATCTAAGGGCAAAAACCATCAAAAGAGGATGGAAATAGTGGCAGTCCAAAAAATAAATGAAGATTTGCAAAACTGGGCTCAGATATGCATTATTTTATTCTGCATCAGGCTGACGCGTTTCGGCCAAAGCCTTCATCAGAGCATTTTTATTATGTTCTTTTTCGGAGTATCGCTATTTCCATCCTTTTTTGGTGGTTTTTGCACTTGATACTGACTGTAGCTGAGCACACACAGCCAAAGAGGCAATTAGAGGAAGCACACCTGCTCTACATCCTGACATGTATAATATCTAACTGAAGAGTATCCAAAGCCACTTGGTACAAAACAAACGTGAATTTGCAATAGCTGCAACCACATACGTGCATGCATCATGCGTGCACGCACGCACGCAGGCACTTGACCTCCATGCCAAATTTCAGGGTGAAAACTGTGGCTGCCAGAGGGTGGGGACATTTTTTGTGGACTGACCGACCAACCAGCGAGCCATACTAAAACCTGAGATTACACAACAAGATGATGAGGAAAAGTGCCGTTGTTAGGACTCATTAATGTCCGCTATGTTGTGGTTGACGAGGACTCTGTTTTGTTATCCTCTTGTAAAGGTTGGAAGAGTGTGGATGGCGTCCCTAAACTGGTGGACGACTACATGAACAACAAGCTGATGCTGGATGGGTTTATCACCGGCAACCTCCCGCTGGATCAAATCAACGTGGCCTTCGAAGACATGAAAAGTGGGACAGGGTAAGACCGGATTCAGTTTAGAATTTAGTTGTCTTTTAAAAAAAAAAGTTTTTCTGAATGTGTGTGTGTCCCTGTATTACTCACATTGCGCTTGTAAAAAAAAATTGTTGGGACTCTTATTCCTATTTGGGGACAAAAAGGTGGTCCCCACAAAGATCACATTACATCTGAGACTACAGGTTTGTTATGTTAATGTTAGGGCTGTGGTTAAGCATGACAGGAAATGACAAAAACATATCTGTGTGTATAAAAAAAACTGTCAAAACGGTACTTTTAACTTCCTCACTAGTCAGCTGCACACAGTAATACTCATTCTGACACAAACCAGAACGGCCTGTGTGATTAAATAACATACAATGATCATGGCATCCTATATAACTCCCATACAGTGTTTTCTTAAAGATATTGACCCGGTGGTTTGTCAAACTGCTGCAGCGGCCATCTTTGTTTTTTATTCTCACACATCATAGAATGTCTGATATAGAAAGGATGTTTATTGGGGAATTCCAAACAGGAAGATCTTGGAATTTGATGAATTATTTGGAAAATATCAAGAATTTTACAAACTGCAAATTTTATTTCAGCAATATATGTCTGATAGAAATGTATTGTATATATTATTCTATATTATATATTGTCTCTGTCAGTTGCAACTACCTATTATTTTCACTATTAATTAATGGCTCATCTATAAAATATTTGTTTTTAAAAACTTTGAGAAATGTCCAATGTGACACCCTCAAATGTCTTGTTTTGTCCGACCAGCAGCCCAAAATCAAAAGATATTCAAACCCACAAATATTCACATTGGAGAAGCTGGAACCAGAGAATGTTTTTTTTATTTTTTAAACTGACCCAAACAATTAATCGATATATTAGTTCTGGTGAGATTTCACATTTCAGTTATCCTAACAATTTTTCTTCTTTCTTTTTTAGCATCCGTACTGTAATCAGTCTGTGGCCAGAGGAGGCTGCACCTGCACCGGCTGCCTATAAGATGAAGAATTGACAGTGTGTAATGATATTGCATACACCTCTGCAGTGTATTTGTGAAATTTTCTATGCACTTTTTCTTATGAGATATTGACAATTAAAATATTTTCCTTGCTTGACTTTGTAACAAATGCGCACATTGGCCACTAGAGGGCAGTCTTACATCATGTAAAAGCTTCTGTGTTTCTCCATGAATACCATCTAACTTTATAAAGACATTGCTTTTCTATCTGCAAAGGATTCTGTGTTTTTATTCAGATTAAATTCATTGTTTTTTTTTTGCTAATCACACACTTGATCAAAAGGCAGAAACACCACAGAATGATCAGTGCACTTGTGTAAAATGATACCGAATGTAAATCACAGATATATACAGCATCTGCAGTAACACCAAGACAAATTCTCTCTACATCTGTCACACTTGGCAGCCACACAGCGACTCTGGTCCTGATATCAATGCGAAGTGATAGTTGGAATTAAATACCCTTGTATAGAAGATGGGGTAAAAGACACGGGAAACAAATGGCCGAATCTGTCGTCAGCCATGGAGTATGAAGTATCTGCTTCATGTGGTCAGGCATACCAAATTTCGTCCTTGGTAATATTATATATTGATTTAATGGGGAGAAGGTCTAAAATAACAGTGGTGGGCTGTCAGGACAGAAGACAAAAGGTTGTTTGGGGAATGCCTCTCGGAGAAGAACTGAAATAGCTGTCGAAGGAATTTGTTTTATTGAAGTTCCGTTCAGATCAAATGAATACCGTTGGCAGTTCCCTCTGCTTTTCCATCTTTATTTAAAATGGAAAATAAATGGGGTGTTCGTCCTCTTATGTTGGTCTCCTCTGCCTGTGTGCTATCAATCACAGATTACACAGTCTAGACCCCCCCACTCCTCTTCCTCTCAAAGAATCTCAAAGTAAAGAAAGTTTTTAGAGAAATAGAAAGCAGAGTAATGCAGAGAAAAGACAGAGATGAGAGAGGAAGTTCAAAAGAAAGGAGAAGACACGTTTTGACAGGTGGTTGTGTGGCTGGGCATCTATAAATGTTGGACATGCTCACAGAAGGCTTTTCTTGGGGACATGTGTCTGAACGTCTGCCTCATCTGTGGGCAAACTATCCAAAGTGACGACCATAAGTCTTCCTCTTTTTTTTTTTCTCTCTCGTTGTGCTTGAACTCTATAACCTCTGGAATTGTCACAGCTTTGTGCAACTAATACAGGGAGGCCACGCTATCTGAATTACAACCACGGCATTGTACACATTTTTTAAAGTCTCACTGTCCTTCGTATCATGTTTCACACACACCTGTGCAACTTTCCTGCAGATATCTTCTGGATAGGAAACTTTGGCATAAAGTGGCACAGGGCTGAACAGAAATAGAGACGGCTAACATTTGCAAATGCTAAATCATATTTACATTTTTATTTCTATGTTCATTTGTTTTGCCTTCTTGCTGTCATCACTTCACTGCGACAAGCCTTTCAGGCATCATGGAGATAATTGAAAAAAAAGACAGAAATGCCAGACGAGGTAAATGCCATCACACAAATAAAAGCATGTCTGGGGGAAAAAAATGTCAAAAAGTGCCGCCTTGCCTTCAAGAGATTTCCGCTTATTTACTCAGCTATATTTCTGTGTGACAGATGGCACATTAAATATGATGAGAAAATAAAACTAGTATGTGGGGAAACACCCTATTTGAACAAAGACAGTGTTTTCTTGTTAAAAAAAACACAACATTATAATACATCCATATCCTTTTACACACATGGAAATAGGAAGTCTCGCTCTGATTCAGCTGGTAATTCAAGTCACGGCAAAAACATACAGAAACTACAAATCATACTATTTGGCACCCGTAGCTTAGTTGTGGTTTTATATGTCTTCTTATATTTGTATTGATACAAGAAGATAATCCTTTATTGATCCCCAGAAGGGAAATTCAGGTATTGCAGCAGCACAAAGTACAGATAAATAAAGTAAATAAAAAAAATAGGAGGTATATACAACTAGTAAAAAAAACAACAGAAAATTAGCTATGCAAGAGCAATTATAGTGACATGTATGATTAACAGCAGAAAGTCTATATATGTAAACACCAGAATGATATATACTCTGATTCAGTAATAATAGTGTTGTATTAATATAGCAGACATAGAAATATAATATAATATAGTATATGATGTGGTAAGATGGTACAATTAACATAGTATAGAATGATTTAGTACAGTAGAGTATAGTATGAGGTATAAGATAGTAGTAGTAGTAGTAAATTGTATCTCAGTACACATAGAAAAAGAGTTGCTCCTGCACAAGAAAGAATGAGTTTTGAGACATCGCACTAGAAAAAGTAGTGGTGTAAATAATAAAATGAATGATGGCTGAATCCCATTTAGGGGCTTCTGATTCAGGGTCCTGGTATTCTGCATGCTGGCTGTCACACTGTCACACTGATGGTTTACTGGGACGTTGAATTTGTAACATTTATCTATGATGACAAGTCAAAATGTCTGCTGAGAAAAAGTCCATTACATTAATAAACGCAGGAACACTGGTTATTTTAATTAGGCATTATTATTTTTCTTCTTCCCAGGTCAAACCCATTAAAGGACTTATATTCTATAAATGTGTAAAATTACATTTACATTATGTTATGTCCACCTGTTGGTCTAAATGGCTGCTGAAATGACATTAATCAGTCAGAAACTGCCTGTATTAACATCTCTGAGATATAAGAGGGGGAAGCTCGTCTGAAAGAGGCACAGTCAGTGAGAGAGAGAGAGATCGAGGGTTGGATATACTGTACAGCCCCAACGGCTATGGAAGAACGGCCCACTTAAGTCACTAAAGACTGCCAATGTGAGGCCCCTGCTTTATCAGCAAATCCTGGCCATTATACGGCTAATGCCAGGCATTGCCTGTGACATCCCCGGTCTTTCTCTGACACGGTTAGCTTTAGCTTCTGTGTCAGTGGAGTATACCCAGCTTCACTACAGGACAGCACAATACACTGCAGAGGGTTTTGAGCTGTGTAAGTGCACTGTGCAGTAACAAATCTGACACAGTGGGGTATTGTTATCAAGTGAAAGTCTATTTTATCTCCAACACATTGACATTTTTAGAAATTAATAATGTTATAGGCTTGATATCAACACATTTTAACATCATAAAGGGCATGAAATGGGTTTGTACCAATTTTAGAGGTTAAAAAATTCACAGATTACTAACTTTAAGTTTTGAAATTGCCAGTACAGACGTTTTACACGGCAACATACTTTTACAATAATGTACAGGTGTACTGTTTCAAATACAGCCCACGCACAAGCGCAAACATCAAACTTATGCAAGAGAAAAAACACAAATAGTAGGAGACAGGCTTTTTCAAAATCTTACACAGAAATAAGACATTTTGTTGGCACTCCCCATACATACATGACTAAAGTCTATATGGTCCCACACCCTGATACAAAACCCTCTAACCCTGATAAAGACTGTGTCACGCTCTTCTCATTGAGCAGGCTGGTCTCATTCCCTGTTCGTAGAAATTAATACGAAATGTAATGCACTATAATTCGTACATAACCCATGTGATTGTGAGAAAATGAGGCCCAGGTTGTTGCGTGCCAAAATGATGTTTTATTTGTAGACGGCGCCCTCCGGTGGCCACAGTCAGTATCGCCTCATCAAACCAGAAGTGAGTCGTCGTGGTTTAAAAGACACAAAGACAGATGTGCAGGCAGGAAGGGAGGTGGAGGACTTAATCACAAACAGGACTTTCATGTTTGAAAATAAAAGTCAGAGTTGTTATTTTTAAACTCTGCTCGTTAGTCATGTGACGTCCGACGTCACGTCCTACATCACGACGCAACTGCGTCCAGTGTTTTTGTATGTGAGCTGTATTTATAACACAGAAGTAGGGA
Source organism: Heterobranchus longifilis (assembly GCA_028570985.1). Lineage (NCBI taxonomy): Eukaryota > Metazoa > Chordata > Actinopteri > Siluriformes > Clariidae > Heterobranchus > Heterobranchus longifilis. Next base: position 591 of record JAOVVB010015755.1, on the reverse strand, counting down.
TTGTAATGCAATCCCAGTGTTTTGTTTTTTTGTTTTTACTAACCACACCAAGTAGTTTTGTTGTCTAAACCTAAAAAAGTATTTTTGTTGCCTAAACCTACCGAAGTATTCCCGTTTCACAACATTAATCACGACATCAAAAACACAGCAGAGGGCGGAACACGCATGTGTTTAAAACGGGCGGAAAACACGTATATAACATGAACTGTTGTGCATACGTTTTCTTTTTATTATTATTTTATACGACCCGTTGCATTGAGCCATGCAACACCATGTGCTTCTTATTTTGTAAGCTGTCAATCATATTGTGTCAGTGTTTTATGGTTACGTTGCAACAGAAATAGACAACAAAGAACTGGATTAGACAGACCACACACACCTATTACCACACACACCTATTACCACACACACACACCTATTACCACACACACACACACGCATGCACGCACAGAGACACAGACACACAGACACACAGACACACACACACACACCTATTACCACACACACACGCATGCACACACAGACACACAGACACACAGACACACACACACACACACACACACACACACACACACACACACACACACACAC
>JAOVVB010015746.1:0-16444 GCA_028570985.1 Heterobranchus longifilis | reverse complement strand
CTCTATATAATCCACTGTTGCACTGCACTGAACCCTTTTTTCACTAAAGCGTTTTCACTAGTGCTTGGATCCCATCAAGGTGGCAATTTTCTCAGTACGTCGGAGCCGTGATCATCTGTAACGCCGGCCTCCCGGGAACTCCTTTAACGGCCCAAACATGTAGCCCAAAAATGGCTTGGCGTTCAAATGTTTTACTGCGGCTAAGAGTTTCATTACCGTACTGCTGTCTCATCACCGTACTTCTGTAAATGTCAATCGCTTTTACGCCTTCATTTTCCAGAAATTTCATCACAAGTCCCGGTTTGACTTGAACACCCCTCGAAAAATGTTTGCGTGAACATTCTACAACTAAAAATAAACATAAACATTATACAATAATGTTCCAGAACATTTAATGTGACCCTATAACACAGGGACCCAAGCCCCGGGGTCCCTCATTTTAATTCAAATACACACTTGCTTTATAGTCATGTAATTTTAGATGAGCGTCTTACCGATGTTTTCTTCATACGTATGCTCCAGAACCAAGGGCTTATAAGTTCCTCCAGTAGTCTCAATCAGATAATCAATCACATCATGGAGTGTTTTGCAAGGAATCTGGAACAAATGAGTGCAGTGTTTGATGCTTTTTTTCCCCCACACTCTCGAAAAACACACTGGTATTACACTGCATAAAATACTTTTGTTTATTATGTACAGAAAAATATACGACATGAGGTTAAAGTATAGCAAAACAATCAGAGACAAATCAGAGCTCGATCTCTCTGTTACCTACTGTACATTTAGTTTGATGCCGAACTTTGCATGTTATGCAAACCCAAACTTATTAACAACAATAAAACAGTCAAAATCATGGGCTGTAATAAATGTAAACTGTAACAGCTTTATAAAAGTGGTAACCAAGCAATTACTCTCATACCGAACACACGCACACACACACGCACATACAGGAATGCGTTATCTACATTCTTGACTGATCATTAACAACTTTATGATTTACCAGAGACACTCACACTCTAACACATTACTTCCTTGTTCTGGAAAGTACCTTCCACATTAAATGCTCTGGCAAACAAAAAAGATTTTAAAAAGCTGTGATAAGTTTACGGACAATACATACTGTACATAAAATGTGTACAGAGTCAATAAATCCTAGTTATGCAAGGGCACTATGTACACTACAGATCAGAAGTTTGGGACATGAGAATGTTTTAAGTTGTCCATTCCTACTCACTGGATTGTCAACAGCAATGGCAAATCCTCCTTCAGGGATCCGTGTTACTCTGTAATGTCGGAAAACTGGCCTGTTAAACAAGAGAAAAAAAAGAAATGGAATGAAAGAGTGAATTGAATTGAAAGAAACTCCTCAAAGTTTTTTCAAGTGTCACTCATTACACAGTTTAACACCAACAGCACACACTCAACAGGGAACACACAGGCATCCACATAGTGTTTCTGTGGAAGTACCATCCATACCTTACCTCTCAAACGTGTCTGCCTTGATACCGTTTTTTTTTTTTTTGTCTGAATGGTTTCATTTAAAAATAAGATGTTTATTTTGTTGATCTATTTTTAATCTTTAATTTCACTGTATGTGAGTGTGTACGCAGGTGACTAGGATCATGTGCACGTGCATGCATTGAGGTCTAAACCGGTAGTTCTTAATTCTGATCCCGCACAGTTTAGTGTTCTCCCTGCGTGACTGAACCCTCTTCAATTCAGAAAAGGCTGTCAATCAGCTCATTATTTAAAATGTCACATATTTTACTATGTCTTTACCAAGTTAACACAGGTCTCAGAGCTCAAAAAGTTTGTGTGTATTCTCCTTTAGTGATGGGTCGTTAATGAACGATTTATTCTTTTTGAACAAGTCTTTAACGTGACTCAGAAGAACGAGTAGTCTCAGGGAGCGATTCGTTCATTTTCTACTGGGCGCATATGCGTAAAATCATTGCGAAGCCTTCGTAGGTTATGTATAGAAAACATAACTCAGAAATGAGTAGTTACCTCTCGAGTCTTTTGGTCCAAATTATTTGTTCTTTTGTCATGTGACTCCCATAGAGGCTATGCAGTGCAATAGATTCAAAAGAACAAAAGATTTGGACCAGAAGATATGATGGTGAGCTACTCATTCCGTTTATAATATGTCCTTAGCTGCATTGTAATACTTTTATTACTGGAACTATAGCCAAAATTAGTGTATGTAGACGTGTTGGGTGTCTATTTATTAAAAGTGTAACAATTAATTTTATTTCTGAACAAAGGAACGTAATGAACTGAATGACTCAAAAAAGATTAGTTCATTTTGATGAACGAGATTCAAAAAACCGAGTCACTAAAATGATTCAAACTTCCCATCACTATTCTACTCCGAATGTAAACGTGAATGTGCTACTGCTGAGCCACGCCCCTTCAGAGAACTGCAGGGCTGAGCAACAAACCACAGGAGGGGATAATCTCATATGATGTCACATTAGGAGGAAAATCTAATTTTTTTGTTTGTAAACACAGACTGGAGACCTGAATGAAAGTCTCAAAATAATTGAAAATTCAATTTGGCGTAATAGGTGGCCTTTAAATCAGATATAGTGGGAGCTGAGAAAACACCAAGATGTTTAGGGCATGTGGCCCTCCAGAACCGGGGTTGGAAAAATGGGTTTAAAAATACAGTCATGGTTGGTGTTTGTGTGTGTGTGTGTGTGTATGTTACCCGTTAAACTCCTGCCGAGTAGTGACAGCAAAGCAGGTTCCATCTCGGCTAGGTCTGAGCAGCAGGTTTCCTTTATCTTTGTGCTTTTCCAAAAGGTTTTCAGTTTCACTCCGGGCTAGTTTGCAAAAGCACCTACAGAACCACACAGTTTTTATATAGGAATTAAGCCAGGAATAGTTGCAAAGAACATATTAATGTCCATAGAAATGTATGTCTATACTGTACGTATTGGAGTCTGCACTGATATTAACCAAAAAAGACCAAGAGGTCTGAACATTAGAATTTTAATGGTAAAGTCAGGGTGTCAGCTCTAAAGGCTGTAAAGGCAAGAGTCTGAACTTACACCAGCATATCATAAAATAACATCAGGAGTCGGGGTCTATCTGTCCCATTAAATCTGTCCCCACTAGAATATTAGCCAATAAGGACGTTTATGTGTTCTGTGTGACTGTGGGATGTAAGAACATGAGCCTGAGCATAAGGAAGATTATAAGGAGTCTAGACTAGTTCTGGTGTAATGGCTACTACTTACAAGAGCCTCAATCTTGCCTATTGACCAGATTAGGCGATAAGAGAAGGAGTCTGAACTTACGCTGGCATTTCGGACAGTACAGACATGTAATCGTTAGGCTCTGGCGTAGCTGCTGCTTTAGAAGCTTGTTCAGCTGCAGCTTTTTCAGCGATCTCTTTAAGTCTCTCGTTCTCTTTCTCCACAGCGTCTCTCAGCATGTGAACCTGACCAGGCAGCAGGTTGAGGGAGGTGGGAACTTGCAGCTGTGAAGCACAAACATCTGCTAATGAACACCAATGGAACTGAAGTTGAAAATGCAGTTATTTTTATCATTTTTGATGATTTTTCATCTTGTTTGTCAGAAAGTTCCCCTTCTGGACCATGGCAGCAAGGTTTGCTTGTGCCTATTGTTTTAATAACAAACAAATGGCCAGTAAATCATTTAGTTATGAAAGCAAGAACAAGACAACAAAATGGATTAAAAAGAATTAGAAGAATGAGGAAACTGGAGCACAAGGAAGTACAAGTTGCAGTCGAAAAAAAATGAGTTTTGGGTTTGAAAACAATTTCATGTAGTGTTGCAATGTACAACACTGACCTGAAGAAGTATGGGCGTTGGTAGTTCACACAGGAAAATGAATAATAATACAACTACTTTGTGTGTAACAGATGTGTGAATGAAAGCACTTTGTATGAAATGGTCTGTTCAAATGGTGTTAGTGAATATAATATAAACACCCTGTTGCAAATACTACAGTAATAATGAGTAAAAACCTTTGAGAAATGTTCAGATTAAGGCTTTGAAATAAGGAAAGGTGTGCCCTTGCATGACGTCACACCAGGGGGAAAATCTGATTAGCTTCTCCAGTACAAAACAGAAAAGGGAGTGTTCTTTTGTTTGTTTTTTTTCTGACGGGGGACACTTTAAGGCAGTTGTACAACAAGATAAAGTTCTATTAATAAATCAGCTTGTGACTCGTTACTGAAGTTACGTTCACAAATCTGTCATAAATCATGTTCCTTGATTACCGTGCCACGTGAGAGATTTGGTCTCGCTTCTAACTAGCTTTACATTAAAGTTTATTAATCCAAGAACAAACTGTATATAATACACTCAGGACATTATGAACCTGTGTCTGAATTCTGAAAATGTATTAGGCTGTTATTCAATAATGACCCGGGCTCTGGACTTAGCCTGCTATATGAGTCAGTAAGATAAGAAGTATGAACTCTGGAATATACTGGGGAATTAGTGGAACAGACTGAACCCATGCTAGAATATCCTCAACAGTAGAAGAGTAGAACAAAACAAGCATGTAACCCTAAACCATGTGAGTGTCTATGAAAAGCCGTACTGACCTTCACCACGGACAAGATGAAGCCTTTCCATAGCTCACGGGCTTCTAGACTCGGAGCCTTAAAACATGACAATTAACAATTAAAAAAAAGATTCATTACTTAATATCACATGTTAACTGTGTAATCAAAAATAAACAGTGTGATTACTGTACAGTTGGACAGCTGGGAATAAATCATTGTTTTAGATTATTATCATACAGCTTCCGTTTCAGGTTCTCAATAAATTACGGTGTCTAATTACAGCTGCTGTTTTTCAGAGAACAAAAAAAATTTCTGAATCAGATTTGCTAAGAGGAATCAGTGTTTAAGTTTCAGCAGTTTATCAAAATGAAGTAGGAATACAGCTTTATTTTTACTTAACTGCAATAAAAATTATTGATTCCAAAGTTTAATGCAACACCCAAATCAGAGTGTTGCTTAGTATTTTTTCCCATTATTATTATTATTATTTTTACATAATTCATTAGCTGAGCTTTCTTCTGTAATGTGACAGTGCAAAAGGTCTTAGGTCCCCTGTGTTTTCAGTACAAACTTTTTTATTTATTTATTTATTTATTTATATTTTTATCAAGTCGGTACTAAAACATTTCTGATTAAACATTTCTGATTTTCAGTATTCCACCATAAAATTAAGTTACAGAAAAATATTTGTATGCCAGAAAAGAAGGCAGTATATTATATAACAGACCACTTTTTAGACAAAAACAGAATGGAAGTTGCCGGGTTTTGCATGCAAAAAAGAAGCAGGTGCGACAGTCAAAGTCCTCAGAACAACTGTGGAGGAGCTGCAGGATGCTCAGTAAAACGTAGTATCTAATTTCCTTAAAAAACTGCACAAATTGTACCCGAGTCTAAAAGATCCTCAAAGATCCTCGTCACATCAAATACTAGTTAGTTAGATAGTTTTTTTTCGTCTTCTTTTAAATCCTTCTTGCTCTACAGCATGTATTTGCATGTGCCTAAGGCTTTTGCAAAGTACTGTAATGTAATTGCAAGATTTTCTTTCTTGTCAGATCACCTATAGCTGATTGAGGCCCCACCCACTGACATGTGATCATAGGATTGCAAATATACTCTATTATTCAATGTTATACCAGACCACTGTTGATTTTCTATTGGTCAGGTGTTGATTAATTCTCTGTAACAGCAGCTCTGTCAGTAACACATGTCTAATCTTATATTATTCTATAGTAGTTTTATAAGTTTTTTTTGTAAAGAGACATGTATTTAACATTTGTGAAGGGACCTTTATCTTTTCTGTGATTTATATTAACAAATTAAGTACAGTATGACTCCTGGAGCTAATTAAGAGGTTGAAAGTGATTTCATGTCTCTAAATATACTACAGTATATGACTTTGCAAATACATTGACATAGATCTTATTGAAATTTATATATTTTTTAGATTGTGCTACTTTGGCTTGGTGTACGGTCACATATCGTCTCATCTGATCATCCAATTCAGTTGGAATTCTAACTGTAATAATAAAAGAATCATAAAAATACATGGTTAATAATCATGTATCATATCTGAATCTCTCACCGTGAGGTAGATATCGTCTTCCTTTAGACGCAGGTGGAGTCTAGCTGCGTCTAGTTTACGATCTAGACTGGGGTCGTCAGTCAGAGAGATGAAGTTTGACAGTTCTTGCTTTTCCACATACTAGTATCAGACACAGACAAATGGCAATAAATCCCATTACAGTTGGTAAAAAAGAATACAGTAAAAAACAAACAAAACAAAACAAAACCCAAACAGAAATGAACATACGTCACAGTCCTTGCTGTTGTTGTAGAAGAACAGAGCGTCCCCACACAGTGCAGCCCAGAGCTTCCGACTGGTCTGCACAAAGTAAACAGAAAAACATTAATGACCTTCACATTGGGCATATTTAATAGGAGCGTACAGGCGAGTGTGTGTGTGTGTGTGTGTGTGTGTGTGGTGTAGCATTATGACTATTTATGGTGCGTTTTAGATTTAAGTTAACACTAGCACACTAGTATCAGCTAGCTGGCTTACCTAACAAGTTAGATTTATCATTATGATAAAGTTATGGGTAAACTGGGATATCGCATTGGTAATCAGAGTTATACTGCAACATTGGAATTGTGTTTATATATTATAAATCTTCTCAGAATCCCTAAATAAAAACACTTATTTTTCACTGTGACTTTGTCTGCCATGCTGGCTCGTCCCAAACTGCAGGCTAAAAAAACAGCTTCATTTTGGGAAAAAACTAAAGATGCCGTTTTTATTACTGTTTTATTAAAAATAATTCTGTTCATGAGAAGGTTTGTGTTCCTGATCATTTCTGACAGATTTCTTTTATTTCCTGAATAAAATGTGATTACGATTTTGTCCTGAATATAAAGAACAAACTACATTGATTTATTATAATTATTATTTTTATTATTAGTGTTATTTATTTATATTTATTTGAATTATTGAAGCTCTACATAAAATTCCTCTAAATAAATCACTGACACTTTCTTTAAGGAGTAATTTTAAGCCTTGAAGCTTCCTGTTCCTGTCAGTAAAGCAGGAATCAGTCTGTTTACTACTTTTTATCAGAATGATCGAAACAGTTCTCTTCATTTATTTACTAAAATGGTCTTTAATTCAATAAATTCATTTGAACACAAAGCAAAGCAGCTTTAATAAATTTTAAAATACATCAGTTTGTCCCTAATGAGCGAGCCAGAGGTGAGGATGGTGAGGGAAAAAAACTCCCTGAGATGACATGAGAAAGAAACCTTGTCTGGATGATACCAGGGATCAGGAGCTTCTATAACCTTTTTTAGGGCACTCACTGAAATACATTGAAATTAAAAAATTCTAAACTTTTTTTACTTTTGAAATTTTCAACTTTTTAAGATCAGTAAAGTTAACAAAGATCCCTTAATCAGCTGCAAAACCACATGTGGTAACTACTGTAAGATTTCAAAGAAATTAATTTAAATATATTTGCCTTTTATCTCTCTTATATACTTTTTGGGAAAATTATTACCCTAGAACAGGGGTCGCAACCCGCGGCTCCGGAGCAGCTCGTAGCTCTTACATCCCTCTGCTGCGGCTCCCTAAATACTAAAATTTAATTTGATTTTATTTTAGTTCATTACTGATTTTAAATGTAAAGATTATAGTGATCTGGTAAAATTATAATAAAACGTAATTAAATTTTTTTTTGCTCAAAATTTGCGTCACAACCGCTGATGTGCAACAACCGCTGGGACGCGTTTTATATAAATAATACTTTTTTTAGAAGGTTGACCGCTGACTGCACACTCTAGTACACGGGATAAACAGATGACTGGACACAAAAATAGACGCATTTTTGGTTTGCTGCAGGTGGACAATTTAACATTTCGTTTTCTCTGTAGCAGTTCATTAATTTCATGAATGCAACACACTATTGACACTATTTATAACACCAGAGTTTTCTTTTCTGTGGGAAACGGGTCCACATGGCTCTTTGAGTGTTTAATGTTGCCGACCCCTGCCCTAGAACAAAATAACTAAATTACTGAACATTTTAAAACAGACAATTTTGCAAAAAAAAAAACCCAAAAACAAAAACACACAAATATACAAATCTCACTGAAGTTGCCAAATGTGGTTCTTCATCTGATTAAGGGATCTCTGTGTGCTATAAAAAGTCAAATTGTAGGAAATGAGTTTTATTTAACATGAAGTCCACTTTGCTAAGGTTCCTGAGTTCCTGAGGGTGTGGTGTGTGTGTGTGTGTGTGTGTGTGTGTTGGCGAGGGGCGTCTGGTGGTTAAACCAGTTCTCATACACCTCGTAACACGTGACGTTTTGTGAGATATCATTCACTTTGGTAAGAGGAACTAAGAGGCTCAAGTTTAAACAATGGCTCTGAAAAAAAAATAAGCAGTGTGTTGCATGTTTGCTTTGTATATGGTGTGACTTAGTAGAAGCTCAGGGCACAACCCAGACATATCACATGTACCATGACCTTGTGTAGCGCAGATGTCAGGTAGAGTGGATATTAAAAGGTTTTTACTTACACAATCCTTACAATAACCAGATTGTATAATTATGCACACCCCTTACCTAATGAGTTTTGCTTGTAATTCAGTGCCCATTGTTTTTGGGTAACAGTCTGCCAATGTAGCAGACCCTTGTTTTGGCAATTTTATTAAAAACCTCCAGCTCTATCTTGACTAGACCCCTGGGTCCCAGGTGAAGAAAAGCAGCGTGATGCTAAACCATGATGCTGTCACCACCATGCTTCACCATGAGGTATGCTCTTTTTGTGATGAGCTGTCGTGGTTTTACACCAGACATCTTTGTTAGAATGATGACTGAAAAGTTCTGCCCTGGTCTCATCAGCCAAAAATGTAGTTGAGCATGGATGGAGGCAGGGCGTCCATCTAGCCCTATTATTGCCTTTTTCATGTGAAAAAGATTAAAGATTGAAAAACATTTCAAGGAAATCTCACTATATCACATTAAAGGTGGTGAGATCAGATATGAGTTCCTGGTTTAATTTTTTTAATTACTTTACAAAAACAGGGATGAGGAGACATTTTATATCCACTGTGTATAACATAAGGCACAAGGAACATACAGCCTATTATGTTATTCAAAAAGTATGGTCACTTTTATTAAAGAAATTATGTCTTGTCTCTACCTCGAAAAGATTAGGTATTCATTAAGAGGATCAGGAAAACAGTTCTTTAAAGTGTGGCACCCTTTCTTTGATTATGTTGATACCTTTAAATAATGCCCTATCATTGATTTTAATGTCTTTTTAATTTCTGTATTTTTTTATTTTATTTATTTTTTTGCTGTTGTAGACGTGTATATACGTATATATCTGTACCCTGTAATTTTTATTATTATTATTTGATTGATATATTTATTATTCCTTTTTGAATTAATGGACAGCATGAACGCTATCCTAGCGATTTGTCGGTAAGGGTTGGGGGATTGTGAAATGTGATATACTGTGAAAAATCAATACAAATATTAAAACCAAAAAGTATGGTCACTTTTAGACATCTCAATGTCCAAAATGTCTGTGTACAAACAAAATACAAAATAAAAAAAAGAAAGAAAAAATAATTCCCTGCTTTTTCCTCTTTTTTCCATGTATATTTAGGCCAGATTTTCCCTAATGTGACTATGAGCCCCTCTCCTGGCTAGTTTTGTTTGGATTTACACAGACACAGAAATGGCACATTTGGAGGAGGAGGAGTAAAATAAATGCAGAAAATGCATAATTTAAGGGGTATTTTACCAAGAAATAATAATAATACCTTTAAGAGGAGAAAACATTTTAGGGGAGCTCAGACACTCGTGTTAATCACAAACAAATATGTTGTCAAATTTTCATATTAAGTTCATGAAGCTGAGCTTTCAAACTGTAAATCAGCGAAGCTTTAAATTACAAGTCAAGAAAAAGAAATAAGGCTCGACTCCCACGAGATCTAAACTAATTCACTGGTTAACATGACCACAGTGTTCACTCTAAAATCATATCACATCAGCAAGACCATAAATCCTCGTCATTGTGCTCCACCTGAGAGAAGAAAATAATGAGAGCAAAGTCCAGAGCAGCTACCTGACAAATACATGGAAATGTTATCATCATTATTATGAGTGTTAATGCAGGAAAATCCCTTTCATGCTCCTTTTGATGTTTCTAATTTACAGTCACAACAAAACATTATGCAACTAATACTAGATCCTTGATGTTTTTTTTGAAAAATCCCCCCCCCCCCCCATGACCAAAGGTTAAACTGTAACCCCAGTGATGAGCTCGGAGTCATATTAAAATTCTTTCTTTTAAAAATGAATAAATGAATTAATGAATAATAATAATAATAATAATAAATCCTAAAGCTAAAGGTAACAGGCAACTTACTTATGGATAAATGAATGTAATTTAATTCAATGAGTGTAAACAACCACTCTTCAGGTATGCTGCGAGATTATTTAAAGGTGTGCGAGTTCTTAGAACAAAACAAGGAAGCTTGAGTCTCCACTGATGATCAGGAAAACAATCCAGAGTAACGAGAATGCTTTCATCGATAAAGAAACTCCGCGTGTTAGTCACGGCGAGATTATCTTTTAATTATCTAATCATCTGTCACCTGACATACCTTCTATTCTTCTTGCTTATGTAAAGAATTTTAATTCATGGAAATGATACCAGAGTAAATGTTGCACTGTTACTTAATTTACAATACGAAATATGTACCACAAATTATTCCTAAATTCATCGTTAAAGCCTAATTATGTAAACATTACAACATACTGACTGCAGCCTGCAAAAATGTGCTGCTGAAATGCAGCTTTCTCTAAATCTCAGTGTTCATATATCAGACTAGAAATGTACAGCAGATCTATAGAACACTTCAATTTTATCTACTCTTCTAGACTTTTAGAAAGTTTCAGTAAAATATGGAAAAAGACAAGTATGTGATTTGACTTAGTAGAAGCTCAGGGTACAACCCAGACATATCACGTGTACTATGACCTTGTGTAGCGCCGATGTCAGGTAGAGTGAATATTGAAAAGTTTTTACTTACACGATCCTTACAATAACCATAAGTATGCACACCCTTGTATAAGTATTACTTATATTATATATATAAGTATTATTATAAGTTTTGCTTGTAATTCAGTGCCCATTGATTTTGGGTAACAGTCTGCCAATGTAGCAGAAGATTGAGAAACATTTCAAGGAAATCTCGCTGTATTACATTAAAGGTGGTGAGATCAGATATGAGTTCCTGGTTTAATTTTTTTAAATTACTTTACAAAAACAGGGATGAGGAGACATTTTATATCCAAAGTTTCAGTATCTTTAAGTACCTGAATGGTGTTGCTTTTAAATTAGACTCTCTTAATTCTCTCTTTTTTTTACTATTTTTACCCAATTTTTCTCCCTAATTTAGTGGTGTCCAATTCCTCCCAGTCACTAGGGGGCTCCCACATTAAGCTTCTACTACCATTCAGTCGGGAGGGACGCAGACTATCACTTGTTTCCTCCAACCCACATGATGTCATCGACCATCTTTTCTAACTGCTCGCTCACGTACCGTTGGGGGCGGAGTAACACACTCGGAGGACATCGCTATTCACTCCCTCCGCTTACGTGAGCTCACAGACACCCCTGATTGGCTAGTAGAGCCGTGATTAATGTGGGAGCACGACTACCTCTCATCCCTCCCCTCGGCCAATCAGCTCTCTCTAGGCCTTCGGCTGTGAGAGGTTACAGCATCACCCGGGGATCGAACCAGCGATCTCTGGATGATAGGGCGAGCACTTTACCACTGCGCCACTCGGAGGCCCCAGCTCAGTATTTCTTAACCCTGCTCCTCCAGGACTAGGGTTGAGAACCACTGAGCTAAATGTTTGAGTCTTTGAAAAACCTTAATGTTCCAATTGGACAACGACCACAAACACAAGTCAAAACTTGTTGTGAAATGCATTAGGCAGGCTATTTTGTTTGAAGACTATCAATATATTTGTGCTTAAAACTCAGGTCCAGGCCAAGAAACAAACAATTCTGCCATGAATAGATATCCAACCTGAATTCTGCCAGATGTTTATGGCAAACAAAAGCATCGAGTAAACCTAAATTGTGCTTAAAGAGTACATTTAGCCAAATATTGAGTGTAACTGTTTGTAACTGGTAAATTTTGAGCAGTATATTGTATTTTCCCAATATACCGTTCTATTTTTTTAGGTAGATTCTTTAACATTAAAAGCCTTTGCTTACAATGTTTTCTGCAAGATTACCTAGCTAACATTAGCTTTCCAGGTTTATTTACAGTATCCCTTTTCTTTAACATTAGCTAGGTAATATTGTTTGTGGATGAATATTTACAGCTTGCTACAGTATATTGTTATGGAATGCCAGGGTGTCAGTTATCAACATGTTTGATAATCAGTTCATTACTGTTAATAAGGCTGACTAAGGGGCAAAAAAGCAGCCCATTATTGTAGATGCTTTTATAGCACTGAAATGCATTCAATTATTAACGAAGGAAAGTAAAGAATATGATTTTAAAAAGATAGATTTGTTAAAAGTACCTTATATAGCCTTGTGAATCTTATCTGTGATTTTTTTTTCTCTCTATTAAAAAAAGTTAAAGAAATCAAATGGCCTCAAAGATTAAGACCCCAGACAGTTTGTAGGTAATACCAGGTTTTAAACTATGCAGCTATGCTTACTTCATACAGCTACTTAACAGCCCACATTTCATCACAGATGAAAAAAAAGAAGAAAATGAAACACTTTGTGTGTGTGTGTGTGTGTGTGGAGGGGGACATGACTTAGTCATTCTGAATGTTAACCATTCAAAAGACTTTCATTCAAAGAATCGGTTTTTTTTTTTTATGTTGATGGATGCTTTTCACAGTATAAGTGAATCACAATTTTCACAATGTGTGAAATGCATTCATCACAAATTGTAAAGGAATAAAGGGGGCTAGCGCATCATTCCCAAGACTCGCTTCTCCTTTGTGGTTTCAAAATCCCGACATCCTTTCAGTCACAAACAACACAAACAAATCAAGCAAGGTCTTGACTCTTCGAATGTGCATCTTGTGAATAATTAAGGATGTATAATTATTGGACATGGGGCAACGGGCTCATATTATGCAAAACTAGAGCATGCTGGGATAACCTAAAGGCATTTATTGAACCAATAAAACCAATCAGTGTGTTCTCAAGGCACACTGTTGTCAATGTCATCCGGTTCTCCTGAACAGACCAGGAGCTGGAAAAAAAAACCCCTAAAAAAACAACACAGAGTACTCCTGCCCTCTACCTGCAGTCTGTTGCCACAAACACTCTGAAACATGTTCTTGATCTGAAACATCTTCATGTGTTATGCATACAGTATGTGATGGTTTCATACACCACCATGGTACACACACTTTGAATGGGGAAAGAAATGACATCACCAAACATTGACAAAAAAATGCTTACATAGACAATTCACCCTGTTTCATATAAACTAGTTTATTCATGAGATAAATCTGTGAAGATTCTCAGTCATCCAGGTGAGGGTATCTTGAAGTTGAGTCATGTCAATTGGACGGTTCATGGCGTTCCATTTTTATGAGAGTTTATTTTAATGATTTTCTTTCATCCATTCATATTGAGTTGGTTTATATTTTGAGGCCACTAATTATTGGTGATATGATCAAATGTTCTGTTTTATCTAATATTTATGGAAGGAGATCTGGAACACTTGCATCTGAAAAAAATGAGAGAATGTGTACACCCTTGTGACACTTTTGTAATAATCAATCCTTTTCACTCACTGTAACTGTAAAATAAAATCAATTGTAATTGTTGGCAAGTTTATGTATTTTACAATTAATAAAACAATGGGAGTTCAAGTCAAACCGGACGTTTTGATTATGCAGAATAACAGAATACAGTTATGAGAGTAAAACTTCCTTTATTTCTCTATATAATCCCCAGCTATACTAAAGCACTTATCCCAGCATTTCACTCGTGCTTGGATATCATTAAGGTAGAATTTTTTTTTCTTTTCAGTACCCTGGAGCCATGATACTAACCGACCGCTTCTCGTCTAAAACGCTGACATTAAGAATCGGACATTCCGCTCACTGAATGTTCACAGACACGACTGCAGTGGGCTCCAAGCCAGCTCGGCCAGGACTGTCGTTCACGGACGGACAGCCTTCTTTAAAAAGTTAGCACCATTCAAATGGTTTACTGCTGAGAGTCTCTTCACCGTATTGTGCTTGACGTCTTCTATAAATGTCAATCCGTTTTACACCTAAATTTCATCTCTCGGTTTGTATTGAACACCCCTTGTATTTTAGGAAAGAACCATACTTTTTTTTTCTAAAACAATACATCCAATACAGTTTAATTAGAGGTTTAGGCAAAGAAAACATTTTTGATACAAACCGGGATAAACTTCTGTGCTGCCCCTTTAAGAAAACGCGTTTCCATGGTTGCATAGCCCGGAAGTAGCCTGTATCCCAGAAAGATGCTCCTACAAAACATGCTAGTTATCCGTTTAGCAAACGTGTTTTGTAAATGAAAATGTAGTTGCACTGAATGTCATGCCCGCTATAAAAGTAGTTTTGCTATACAAGTCGACAGCTGCAACTGTTTTTAAATGTTAAACAGCTACCTTTAACACAAGATAGTCCAACATCGGTAAGTAAGCTAGCAGTTTATATAGCTAATACATTCAAGGGTAATTCTAGCACAATTTAGCTAAATTTTATGGACGTCTTGTTTGCCACCTATTTTGGCTGTGTTTACTGTTTGTACTTTCCGTTTTTATTAAGTGGTTTGCTCTTTAAAAGGTTGAAGTGTTTTAGCCACTGTGTTTATAGAATGGTTTGTTTCTAGAGGCTTTTTGTCCACTAGCGACCTCTAGTGGTTTAAAAGGTATATACACGTTTACACGCACGCACACACACATACATATATACAGTATATACGTATATTTCTATATAGAAATGTCTTCCAGAATCTTTCATACTTTATGTTGATATTTGTTTTTTTTAGATAGTGTTAAAGTATGCATTAAAAATATTTTTTCGGCTGGATCAGTAGGTTACAAGGTTGTGATGCATTAGGAAACATGGCCACAAAACTGTTGCCAGACTTGTTAACGGGTTTAAGAAGACAGAAGGAAGTGTTGGACACCGAATGAGAAGTGGGTGTCCATGAACATCCACTTATGAAGGTACAACTGACATGGTGCTAGAAAAGATTATTTGTGCTGGTAGCAGACATGGAATTCCGTCCATAATGAAAATAGCTAAATGGCATCTGTATATAATACTAATGTTCTACCATGTTGATGACCCAAATACTAGGTTAGAATTTTGCGAATGTACGCTAAACAAATTTGGACAGCGATGCTGAGTTTACTCCTGCCAATTTTTGCAATTTTGAATGAGTCCCTCAAAAATGCAAGGTGCTGGAAAAGTGATGCCACAAATGACAGGGCACCCCCTCCTACTCCTGTATCTGTGTGCACAATATAGGTCAATTCAACAGGTTCCGTGTTCTTGAATTGGTCAGGCTGACCCCATGGAGTGGCTTTCAATATCTGCAGACTTACCGTAAGCTTGCTTGATTTTACCTGTGGGGACATGTGAAGGCCAGGGTGTATGAAGAAAAGAGACAACACAAAGATTAATTAAAGAAACGTGTTTGAAATACTATTACAGGAATACTACATTTTAATAATTTTGGGGCTGTTTTGTAAATAAAGTTGCATTTTGTTGAAAAAAAAAAAAACACATTTCCCCTGTATCTATGGAAACTTTTGGGACTCACATACACTACCAGCCAAATGTTTGGACACACCTTCTAATATACTAGTCTTTCCTGATTTTTATTTCTATCAACATTGTAACACAATTCTGAAGGCATCCAAAATATGCAATAATCATCTTCTTGTTGTGACGTTGATGTTGAGATGTACAGTGCTACTTTACTTCTGCTCTGTAAAGCCTTCATAACGGCTCTAATCTGAGGTGCTGTTAATTTGTAATTTCTGAGGCTGGTAACTCTAAATGAACTTCTCTGCAGCAGAGGTAAGATTTGGTCTTTCTTTCCTGGGATGGTCTTCATGAGTTATGGTGCTTGATTTTGCAAATGCACTTTACAAATGTATTTTAATTACCTTTTAGAAAAGATAAATACATAATTTCTCAAAGTAATCTCTTTGCTTTTCAATACACTTAGTTCATCTGTCAACAAGCTTTTGTATTCCCTCAATAAAAATGTTTTAGGCTGAGCTGCGAACCATGAATGCACCGCTGTCTTAACTTCATCAGAAGTGACAGGTGAAACAGGTGAAAGTCCGATTCAATTTCAATTC
>JAOVVB010015738.1:0-16445 GCA_028570985.1 Heterobranchus longifilis | reverse complement strand
ATGTGTTATTGGTGATTGCAGCAGCATTTATTAGCTCCATTTTCCCCTCCCCTTGACCTGGTAACGCAATGACAACATGGCGATAAGGAAGTGGCTGTTGATCTGCCACCAGTAGGGGTGCTAATTTAGAAAACGCTCCTGTGGGTTGTATTAGTGAGGAGGAACAAACGACCGGTCGTATGTTTGGAGGACTTGTTGAAATATGGCTAGCATAGCTGCTCATGGAAACTGCATTAAAATGAGACATTGTTTGGCTGTTTGACGAGATGTGCTAATAAACATGTCCGCCCAATTCATACTGGTGCACGTAGACACTGTGGCTCTCTGAGCATGACTTTCTCTCTCAATATAAATGGCACTGAGGTTTCTCATTAAGTTTAGTGAACTCCATAGACCACCAGGAAAGCAGGTAATTAGTGGGGCAAAGTTTCCTTGGATGGAGTAAAGTAGCTCCACAGACACTACAGATGCTGGATTGCAGACAAACACATCACAGCAACAGCTCAATTATTGCAAAACAAATTCAGCAGTGGTTTCATAAACAGCAGGGGAAGTCAAACACCTTTCTGTGGCCTCAATTACCTTAATCGGAAGTCGATTTACACAGCCTTCAACAGAGAAGTGTTGACAGTTTTCTCATATAATACAATCAGAGCCGGCCCTGACCTCCCTGAGGCCCTTCGCAAAATTTTGCTAAGGGGCCCTCCTATCTGACCCATGAGCCATGCGAGTTAATAAATAGTTGTATTTCGCTCTCACTTTTGTCAGACACAAAGTCACAGAACACAGTTCTGAACGTGGCTGGCAAGCAAGACACAGACTGACCAAGAGATGGACTGTCCAGCTAGGTTAGGACAAACAGAGAGAGAGATGCACTGTAAGCTCACACATCGACATAATGTTACTGTTATTTGCTGAGATCAAACAAAAGAACACAAGTTTACCTGATCGCTGTATTGCCACAATTTTCTATTTTTGTGACCAGAAGTTCTGCTTTGACCAGAGGTGTCCAAACTTTTTTGAATGGGGGCCAGATTAGTTGATGTGAAAATACCTGGGGGCCAAATTATATAATGTGAAAATACCTGGGGGCCAGCAGCTTCTCATATCATATGGGTTATTTAAAATAAAAATCACATACAATACAATTGTACTCTCAGGATTTTATTTTAAGTGCCATACTAATACATGTATGTGCACCCAAACAAGAAACACATTAGTTCTGCCTGCGTAGTTCCTACTTGGTGCATGTGTCTACAAACTGTATGATTTTTGCTGCTATGCAGAGTGAACTTGCTTGATTAACCAACATTGTGTGGCGGAACACACAAAGTATATTTTCTGAGACAAGCCAGGGCCATTTACAATCTGTCCGGGCCGGAGTTTGGACATGCCTGGCTTTGACCATAGACTGTATAAAATATGGACGTAGTCTCTGTGACGTTGCCCTTAATTATAATTATAATTAATTTAAACAGGTGAGTTATGTAAAAAGTCACCCCCCCCGTTGAACAGGGAAATTAACTATAAAGACCAAAACCGTTTTTGTACCAGGCTGTTAATTTCTGCTATAAAGTTGGGCATTTTAACATGGGGGTCTATGGGGATTGACTCACTTTTGGAGCCAGCCTCAAGTGGCCAGTCAAGGAACTGCAGTTTTGGCTCATCCGCTACTTGTCTTTGACACAACGGGGAGGCGGGGCCCTTTCGTAATTTGCAGTGTTCCATATGTAACTTGCGCAGTGAGTGTATTGAGCCGCCCAGCTCTGTTTCAAGCTCTTTATTGGGCATTGCAAGCACTCTTTGGGGCCCTCTGGTGACCACTGGGCCCTAGTTAAGGTCTTTTCACACTGGGAGCGACACTCTGTACCTGCATGTATCCGCAGAGTCTCTGTGCACCTCTCATGTAAATAAACAGGCAGACAAGTGCTTTGTGAGTAAACACCAGACTCTCTACGCATGGTAACCATGGAAATGGCTATGGATGGTAACAGTAAACACAGTGTCCATCACAGATATGATATCGACTACACATAGTGGCAATCCTACTCTTTGATGCCAACCACAGACTGTTATTGTGGTAAGCTAAATTTAGCTAAATTAGCATAAACTTTATAGCCTAGCTTAAATGAAGACTGTACACTGTACGTACCTGATATACTCAGTCTTGCACCGATGCTCTGCCATGCGAAAGCCCTCCTGTTTATGTCCCGATAACTGTTTAGAAAACAGTGTTATATCTCAGGGAGCTCACACACAGCAAGGATCAGTCTCTCGTGCATTGATTTGTTGGGTGATGCTGCATGTCGTGTCGTAAAAAGTTCAAGACAATTCAACTCTGGTGGCGGGCGGGCGTGTGCGTGAGATGAGCACGAATGCAACAGTTTCAAGGGATTGCGCCCGCTTGTAGCTCCGCCTCCCTGCCCGCTCTCATTGAAAAGTAGCTCCCCGTGTGAAAAGCCCTTTAGGCGCTTAGTTCGCGTACACGTCGGACAGCCTCTGAATCCAATATAATATAATCAACTACATGCTGATATTAAATAAAACGGAGTCTATGAATCACAGAAACCTCCAAATTTGTTTAGCGTACATTAGAACAATAAGCTGCATCAAATATCACATGTCTGTCAATACTGGGGGTGTATTCTCAAACCATATGGCGCAGGACGTTCAGCTTGCTATACCAGTTTCTGTGATTTTTGTAACAGTTAGTGTGATGCCGTTTTCTTTTCTTTATTTGTAACAATGACTATAAAAGTCATAGCTTCCTTCCACGACTCCTTGTTCTGCACTGTAGACACTGTAATATTCGATCTCTTCTGTAGTTTCCATGACAAAACCCCGCCCACACACCCTCCATCCCACACACTTCTGTCTTTCTGTCGTACAAAGTTTGTCGCCAGATGAACGTGGCCGCCACTACTAATTAAACTTTTTGTAATTACCCCCCCCCCTCGTCTCGTATCTTTTTCTACTCTGCAGTAAGACTTCTGGTACGTCGTCCTGCTCTTTGTTCCCCCACACTGACTGACTGTCATATTACATCTACCTTCTTCTCTCCTGTCTGGCAACAGTTGTCTACCTCTTCCTCCATCATTTGTTCACCAATGAACACACACACACACGCGGATGCATGCTTGTGTGTACACACCTCTGGCCTCGTGCGCACACGCATGCACAGCTCTTTTCCTAGATGCAAGGTGTAAAACAAGAGATAATGGCAGCATTTCATAAATAATGCAAAAGAGTTGGGTGCCTCCGTGTGTGTGTGTGTGTAGTATGTGTTGAGTGTGTGTGTCCATATCATGAGAGTGAGACTGCCCTGTCAGCACTAACACTCCTCCTCCCCAGCACCTCCCTGACATCGAAAAGAGACCCCAAGATACAGGTTTAATCCCCTCTCCCCCTCCCGCCCTCCTTCATTCTTTCTTTCTTTCTTTCTTTCTTCCACACAAACATAAACACAACACACACTCACCTCCACACACATGCATTGCTCAGACACCCTCCATCAGGTTTTAATCTCAGCAGCAGTGCTCCTGCACCGTGCTCCTCCTTCCTCGCTGGCTGAGAGAGAGAAAAAAACATAGAGGAGACAAATGACTCATTTTATGGTGCAGGGAAATTACCGCCTAAGAGATATCACAAGGTGTATGTATACATTTATTGTAGGAGGAGATGAGATTTAGAGCGCATTTGTGCGAGAGGATAACAAATATTAGGGAGAGAATGGTGCACGTGTGGCTGTTTTGCAAATGAGCGCGTCTCGGCTGAATGAGCAGTTGTTCCGTGTCCTGTGCAGATGGCTTGACATACAGCGTATAGTGTAGTGTATATACGGTCTCGCATGCCTCCAGGACACGTTCTCGTTCGAATCGATCGAGAACAGAGGAGGAGGATGAGGAAGCAACAGTGAAAATCTATTGCAGCGTGCAGGAGATCTGCTCCCTCTATGAGAAAAATGCACTCCAGCAGCTTCTTGGTTCATTGGCTTGGCCAAGGAGGGAAGACATTACGGGCGTGATGCAGGACCCCTTTTTTCCATCAAGTCTGTCCTCAATGGGCCAACATAGAAGGATGCTCTGCAGAAATGGAAAAACAATGCAATGATTTAGTTTGCAAGTAGGTATTTATTTATAGTCTTACTAAAACCCCAAAACATATCAGGTGTTAAAACTGCTAATAAACTGTGTTAAAATGATTTGACTGAGTCCAAAATGACCAATCCAAACCTCAAATACCGGTCAAATGTGTCTCTAGCATGTTAAACCATAATCCCTGCACATCACATGCGCCAAGTCACGCACTTCTCAAAATGACTCGCTGTTTAATTTTAGTTTCGACCGGGACACAAACCCCAGTCTACTGGGTAAAAGTCCTGTTTGTTTGGTCCGCCTGCTCTTAATACTTTGTCACATTACTTCCAGCCTTTTGGCCCGTTAACGCTGGTTTTCACCAGCCGCCAAAGCACCGCAATTTGCTGCGAAGTGCCGGGGAGCTCTGCCCGCTTCCATTCGGCGCCCATGTTAAGTAGTTGTGTCGTTTACACGGCATGTGCCAGGTCCGCGAACGGCTCGCGATGTATTTTTTCCGCATGCCGCGAGCAAATCTGGCATGAAAACACACTAATAATCTATTATAAACCATGTAAAACACCTGTTATACATGATATAAATGATCTGATTGTGATAAGTGATCATCCCTGTGTGCCTCTCTTCTGTTCTCCTGTAGTTTACATCCCCCCGATTTTTACCCCCACATGATATTTCATCCACTATATTTATTAGAAATAACAGGAATAACCTATCACTACTGTTTGTGATTGTGTTTTTTAAATTATCTAAATATTTGTCCGTTGTGCTCTCTCGGAGCTGTCAGACACACACAAACATGCAGCCTGCACAGCGACGCACACACACAAATCAGCTCCACGTGTGGTTAGTAAACAGCAGAGGAGCAGAATCGCTTGTTGACCAGCGCAGAGAAATGGCCCTCTAATGAAAACGGCTCGCCCGAGAATTTTCGTGTAAAGTTTTGTGACTGCGTCTTGCACGGTTATGACGCTATCGCGGTGACAAAATCTGTCTGCAGTGAGACAGAAATATAAAACACCTAGCAAAGTACATTTTGCCATTATGACACACACACAGACAATACCAGCGTCACTGTCATGGCTGTGAGGGCAGTCTCACTTTCTGAATGCAATCTTTATCTTCCATCACATTTCTGGGAGTCTGCAAATATTTTGAATGCATGAATGTGTTTCCTGTGTCAGCACAATCAAAGTTAACCTTTGTTCAGTTTTGACCTGCGTTTTGACCACTCATTATTTGAGCGCCGTGCCCAAGATCCAATATCATATAATACCAAGCTACAAACCGCATCTCAAGTGTGGGCCAGATTCATCGAACTAAAGGCAAATGTGACGGTGCCTTTGATTTGTTGTCAGATTTACATTCTCTCGTATGAGCCAATCAAATTGAAGCATTTTAATGACACTAGGCTCCTGATTTTTCTCCGTGTTGCATTGATTTCACACAGCAGTTATATATAAACCAACCTTTAGCGGTTTCCATTACATTCGTATATGACACTGTTGATCATATTGATTTACTCAAAGGACAATATGATCATATCTGACATGCACGCACAAAAGCTTAATGTTACTGCAGCAGCGATGGCTGTCACTGGATATCATGTTGCTGCCTCCAATATTTTGATGTACTACTCCATAACACACATCCGTTATTGTTCCGTGAGCATTAAAAACTCCTCCAAATGCCATATTTTGCTCTGCGGTTTCCCGATGATTAATTTGGCTCAGAAACCACACTATCCTGCCTCAGCAGAAACAGAAAGGAGCTAAAATGAACAGGTCCCGACCCCCTAATCTCCCAGTCGTGGAAAAAGAATGCGCTACACGGGCTCCTTTTGAATTCCATTTATCTCCATGACTCTTTCGGAGTTTTCTTTTTTTTTTTTTGTGGAACTAAATGAGAAAAAAAAAGCAGAAATATATCTCTGAGCAAAGGAAAAAGAAAAGTTTATTTCCAGAGTGAGGCAGTTGGTAGCGCTTTCACACTTCTTAGTTTTTCCAATACTGGTTTCCGCTTGTACAAACAACGGCGGGGTTTTGAACCGCTCGCTAGACGGATGTCATGGTCTGTACATCTGAATGACAGGAATCATGTTCCTCATCGTCGGGCTGCTGACATCTGTCACCTCCAGTCTTTCATCGCCCCTCTCCCTAACACACACCTATACACACTCGCACGCATACACACACTGTTCTGCTGGCGCCGAGTCCCCACTTCCAAAGCATCTCTGCCACTTATCTCTCTCATCACTCAAAGTGTTCGCAGTAGCACTCCTCCTCCTTCGTCTGCGGCGCGAGGGGACGGAACACAACGAGACGGGCGAGGAGGGGAAGGGAAGACAGAGGGGACGATTCATCCTTTCGGGAGGGCTCATATGTTCTGAAAGGTGCTGCTTTGGCAGCAAAAACTTTCCTCTGACACGTGTCCAATTGATACTTTGAAACGGCTGCCCGCTCAGCAGAAGTGATGGGACAATTCCCCCTCGTCTGCAGATTGGGAGATGAGAGCGCGATGTTAAGGAAGAAGAGGGAGCGGGTGGAAGCGCCGCCGCCGCCTGAAAACTCCAGATATCACCTGCAGCCGTTGTCAGGGTTGTTTTATCGATTTTCATCCCACTTCCCCCTAATCATCGTCAACGTCGCCCACGCTGTCAGCCCCACCGCCGTCACCATCATCATTATTTACACAAGTGCCACTCATCATCATCATCATTATCTTCTTTGTCGTCTTCATTGCTCATCAGCATTTCGCAGCGATTGAATGTACAAATACTGTAATTGTCGGCGCGATGCAGCTCAGGTGCAGCGTCGAGTGATTGCTAGAAATTGTGAAATTAAGGCCTCGTGAATTGTTACTCTATGTTTCGGTCCTGATGGTAAACATGCTTGAAACCAGAGCTGGGGGGGGGGTGGACACTGACTACATCAGTGGTGAAACACAACAAATACAGATGCCTACATGCAGGATTCAAGGGCTCGCTGAATGGTTTGATGAGTATAAAGATGATGTGAATCATATGTTACCATACAGCTGAGTCACCAGTACCGGGTTGCACAAAATGCCTTAAGTTAAGGTTTCCTTAAAATAAAATCAGTTGCACAAAACACCCATAAGTCTTCTCCTTAAGGTTTCCTTAAAATGTTCACTTAAGTATTTCAGGTTTTCTCCTTATCTTGGTCTGATACTTGAGGAATCCCTTAAAGTCAGTTAAACCATTGCACGAAAAAACTAAAAAAAACCAAAGTAAGGAAAAAAAACGTAAGGTGCGTCTGCGATCTTAACTACAACATGGTCGAGGTTATGGCGATAAATGAAGAAAATGAACGCATCCCAACAAGAGTGTTCTGCGACCAGGAACAATGAGTGATTGATTTTACACTTTAGATTTGAGCGGCAGTCAATTTATGACGGGACCCACATCAGGGTTCAAGTTAGTTTTAGTCAAATACACATGTAAATAAATAATAAATAAATAATATACATCTAAATATTCATGTTTCCATGGAAACTAGAATTTTTCGGCTGTAAAATCTCTTTCAATGCAGTAAATGCCTCAGTGTTTTTCCTTAACTAAGGAAACCTTTTAAGCCTTTCTGTACAACACCCTTAAGTCAGTCCCTCAGCTAAGGAGAAACTAAACCTTAAGTGTCAAACTTAATGAGAAAACTTAAAGTGTTTTGTGCAACCGGCCACAGGTTAGGCTACACAGACAATACTAGTTGGATCATTGTTGGTTTTGGAATTTGTTGAGCGTAAGGAAAATACAGAATATCACCAGACTTATCCTTTAAATGCATCTACACATGAATGTCATTTCAGCACCATAAATTATGATTGATGAGGATTTAAAAACACTTTAGGAGCTTGTGTTTACAGCCTGAGTAACACCTGTCTGATGTGAGACTTGGCATTATGAGCTGGTAAATTAATTCATTAACACACACACACACACACGCACGCACGCACGCACACACACACACACACACACACACACACACACACACACACACACACTGACTACATTCATGTGAGATTCATTTTTCCATTGCTGCATTGGGAATGACTTAATTTACATTTTTGGCCTGAGCGCTTAATGAAAAAATAAAATGACGTTATTCATGTAGTTGAAGTGTGGCTGACTTCTTTTTTTTTGGTGTTGATGTTGATTTAATTTTATTAATCTGTTTGCAGGCGACTCTCCCGGTAATATATTTACAAGCTGGCAGCAGATTAGGTCATTTTAATGAACTAATTCACTTAAGTAGGAAGCGTGTCCCTGAGTACAGATTTCTGAATGAATTATTAATCAGTCTCGGTTTGATGACAGCGGCGGAGTCGCTGGGGAATAACGGAGAGAGTTACTCACTCTCGGGGACGGGGATTTGGAACTGAAGGTCATCATGGGACGGACGCGTCCAAGCAGCAAAAGTTTCAGAAAGTGACTCATGACAGATGTGATGCTGTGCTGGGGCTCAAAGGATCCTAACAGGGTCTGGTTTTGTCTTTATCTTGGATGTGTGTCTTGAGTTTTTTCAAAATGCATGTGCGTCGTTTGTCGTATTTTTGTCATTTTAAAGGTTTATAGTCCATCATCCTTACAAACAGCCTGCACGCTAGAGCCTGACATTTTTTCGGGATTCCCGCAGGACACGGGATACACATGGGATTCCTACGGGATGGGAGTTAATTTCTCTATTCATCACGGGACCGGGACGGGACAGCAAAAAAAGTTAACGGGAATGGGAATCAAAGGCCGTTGTTCCACTTGTATTTTCAATACTCATGCAGAGGATTTTTAACATAAAACAGGAACTGGAGTCATTCTTCCGGGAGTGGGACGGGACAGGATTTTTTTTCTTACTCTGTCATGGGATCAGGACAGGACAGGAATTTTCTTGCGGGAGTGGGACGGGACAGGACTGAAAATCCACTCCTGTGTCACCCTCTACTGCACGCTGCAGATACATGAAAGCAGGAAATGCTCAAAGCATTTTCTCTGTTGGAACAAACATCACAAAATATAATACCTGGGGACTGAAATGCATCTGACGCTGCCTGAAATGTTGGTATCGTTGGAGTCTATGCACCAATCCGATACCACGTAATTTAGCCCAGAAAACAATCTACTTTAAAGTAGTTTATTTCTGTTCTTTTTCTGTTATGACGGACTGTCAAATTAGTTCTACAGCATTCATTCTGTGTGTACTTGTTCATGTTTTACAAAGGGTTTAATCTGAGCCAGACCATCCAACAATGATAGCATATCACATCCATACAGGGGTAGTGGTATACAGCTGGTATCGGATCGATAGTCGGTATCGGCCGACACGCCAGTTCAGGTATCGTAATTGGTATTGGGAAGGAAAAAGTGGTATCGGAACATCTCTACTATACGTTAGGTGATTCTGATGTTGTCACACGATTGATTGCGCTGATATGAGTGCCTGTCATCCTGATACATATGGGTCAGTAGGGGCATGCTGGCCCTGTTAGAAGTAGGGCTGTCCTCGACTAAAGAAATTCTTAGTCGACTAACACTCATACGATTTTGTCGACTTATGGATTAGTTGATTTAATCGACAGATCTGTAAAACTGAGTTTCTCCACTTTAAATTGTGTGTTTACCAGAGATGTGCTCTTGGAAATAAGGCTGAACAATTAATCTGAATTTTATCGAAATTGCAATATGGCCTACAGCAATTTTCAAGTCGCAGGAGGCGCAATATTTGGTAAAGGCGAAATACCATTTTTAATGAAATATTGTGGTACTGCAGAGATGTCCTGGTCTACACATCTTATTCTACAGACTTCTACAGATCCCTGCAAAAATCACACCATAATCATTTTAATGATTATCGCAAATCATATCGCAATATCAGTCAAATAGATCTTTTTTTCCAAAATGATTCAGCTTTACTTGGAAAATTAGTCATTCAGCATGAAAAAAAGCATAAAAAATGACTTATCCACTAAATAAATCTTAGTCGACTAAAACCAAAACGACTGATTATTCGACTAATTGACTAAGAGGAGGCAGCCCTAGGTAGAAGGCGGTTATTAGCATATTGAATGGGCTGACAGCCTACTGTATTGACGGTTATTATGATGAGCAATGGCGGAAACCAGATGACGTATAAAGAGCGCCCAGACTCCACTTGGTGGAGGTAGGTTGGGGTGGTGGATGGGTCCTAAAACACGGTACTTTTTTGCATCCCGGTTGAAACAACATTTTAACATCCAAACCATGATGCTGACCTAATGGAAGTCAGTGAAATGTAAATGTTTTTATGTTTAGTTAAAGTGAAACTGAAACCTACTGAACTTGTTATCAGCCTGCATTGAATGGGCTGGTATCATCCCCATTCAAAACGCTGATAAGAGCCTTCTGGCCCCTACTGACCCATATGTATCAGGATGATAAGCATGTTATCAGCGCATTAAATCGTGCGATAACATTCAAAGCGGGTGAATATGGTCGGCACTGTCACATGACAAAGAAAAGCACTCACATTTGAGAAGCTGCAACTAGAGAAACGTTGGCTTTTTTTTCTTGAAAAATGAATAAAACGTCAAAACGTGACTGTCAATTAGCAAAATAGTTGTCAATAGGGCTGCACAAGTAATCAAAAATGTTATCGAAATTGCAAGACTCGAGCAATATCTCGACGCAATATTTGTTCAAGGTAAAATATGTATGAAGAATTGTGGTGCTGCAGAGATGTCCCGGCCTACAAGTTGACAGAGTTAAGAAAAAAATCTTTGTTTGGTACAGATCCTCGCAAAAAATCCCACCATGATCATTTTAATATATTTTTCAGTGTACATGAGAGCAATGATGCAAATATCATCATTCCCTCCAATACTGTGAATCATATCTTGGAATATCAGTCAAAATAATCACAATTAGATATTTTCCTCATATCGTGCAGCCCTAGTTGTCAATTAATTTTCTGTCAATCAACTAATTTATTAATTAAGTAATCATTGCAGCTCTACAGTAAATCAGATTGTGGTTGATTGACTGACTTCTTGATAATGTGAGTTTGTTTTGTTGCACTGTAAAACAAATGCTCTTCCATTATATTTCTACGTAGCTGCTCAACAATTCACTACTTAATAACTATAAATGAAATGCATTTGTCAGAATAATCACAGGGCGATCAGCAGGTTTTTGGAGCTCTGTGCTACAGACACATCCTCCATTCATTCAGTGCTGCCACGTTTCTTCCTTTGGCATGCATGAGTAAGGAAAAGCTGTCATGAGGAGAGGAAACCGTTTGATCATCTCTCTGTCTAACAGACTCTTGATCATCGGCAGTCAGAGAAGTCGAGACGCACTGTAAGCAGGTTAATGCCTCTCAAACCCACTTAAACCTCTAAACGGCTCATTTGAAGGCAACATAAAGTTGGAAAGGATGAGATTTGTTTTTGACTGAAAATGCAGTGTGGGTGGAGGGGGATTGCAGAGGTTGGCCGTTTGATCCAAAAGCATTATTGCTCCACATACAGCACCTCTAGTGGTCAGGTATACTCCACAGGGGAGCTTTAAGTCATTTAAGGACTCAACTGTCAGTTTTATGTGTAGAAGCAACACCAGGAGCAGTATTTCTGCAAAAAAAAGTGAGTTGCAGCTCAAAATTCAATAGATATTGTTACTGTAATATTACTGTAAGTATATTAGCATGGACCTAGGGAGCCAAAGGGATGACGTCTTTTTGTAGGTAAGTTAGCGTCGCCATGGAATCCCTCCACAAAAAGCCTATGGGATTTTTGAATTGGATTTTGAATCATTGCAGAAATTAAGCTCTGTGGCGAACATAAGTTTATGATACTTACACGTTTTGTCTAGCAAAATAATCTCTCCATATGAACACCACTTTTATGATTTTAGAAGCGTAAATGCAATCGCCAGAATTAAAAAGCTAATGTTAGGTTGTAACAGAACTACACCAGCGGTCGCATTTCGGGGTCCACGTCACCGTCGCCACTACTAAACTGATGGTGACGTTCAATGTCCTCCATAACCTCTGTAGTCTCATTTAGCCACTTGTTAGCAAACGTCTTTTTAAAACACGTCGTAAGTCGTAGAACAAAAAAATCTCTGAAGCTTGTGTTAACCACAGGCCTTATTTCAGACGTCTAAACAAAAACACATTCAAAAAGCACATTGACTTTTTGACGAGGGAAGCGGAGGTGCAGAAATGCTAACTCATTTCCGGGATTTGAAACTACAAACTTAGGCGCCCTATTCCATAGTGTAACTATGGCAGTGGTGCAGTGTGGTGGTGGGCAGGGCTTGAGGCCAGATCCATTATTTAGAGTTTTATGTATAAAAGAAGTGGATGTAGCAACCGCATTTTGGCCATCGCCATCTTGTTTCTTTGGAGCCAGAAGTGACCATATTTGGACAAGAGGGTGAAGCTGTGGAGGAGCCAGGACTTGATCTAGCAGACAGTTAGCGGCTAGCCACCTGTGACGGCACCCACCTGTCACTCAAAATGACCACGCCCTTAATTATGCATAACTTTAAGCCTTAATAGAATTTAAACAGGTGAGTTGTATAAAAATTCATCCCCCGTACAGTTGTCATGAACAGGGAAATTATCTATACAGATGAAAACTGTTTTTTGTACCAGGCTGTAAACATGTTTATTTCTGTTGTAAAGTTGGGCATTTTAACATGGGGGTCTATGGGAAATGACTCGCTTTTGGACCCAACCTCAAGTGACCATTCAAGGAACTGCAGTTTTGGCATTTCTGCATTAGCTTAATTTTTCAGCCGCTTGGTTTCTACACAACAAAAATTACTTCAAATTAATTTAATCTCACATACATTCAAGTCCAAATGCTTACCGAAACGTTGCACATTATCAGGAAGACAGCGATGTTCTTCAGGATTTGCCTCTTTATATTCGGGGACTCCTTTACTTTCTTTCCCACAGGCAGCGGCACCTCAGAAGGTTTCCTCGGACATCTGTACACCTGTCCGCTCTCCTCCTGCTCGTTCTCCATGGTGACACAGGTTCTGTCCGGAGTCTCGTAGGCTCGGTTGATGATGCCGTTGTACGGTGGGGCCAAAGACGACGTCACCGAGAAGATTTCTGGAGCGGCTGGTAACTCGGGGTCCTCCCTCTCTCCGTCGTCCTGCTGGCGATACAGGGACTCTACGACGAAGAGGTTCTGGATGTACTTCTCCAGCACAATAAGCAGAGAGTAGATGAGGTTGGTCCAGCGGTAAGGAGGACTGCTGCTGGCGCCTAACACAGCCACTATGCTGCACCAGGACATGAGCCAGGAGCCCGTAGCAGACCCAAACAGCAGCTCAGTGTCCAGCTGTCTGGACGGGTTCTTGGTGGTGTCCAGCGGCATGTGGTTCGCTCGATATATGAGCAGACCCGAAGCGCCGGCAGAGCACATGAACAACAGCATGACGATGCCGTAAATGTAGAACATGGAAATGGCTGACTGGCGCGTTTGGAAGGATTCCTCTACATGGGTGATGTAGACCACCAGGATCCCGATAGTGCTGGCCAGTGCAAGTAGACCCAGAATGGGGCCCACGGTCAGGCCATGGGTTTTGGTAGCCAGCCGCTTCCGGTTTGAAGAAAGGTCGATGGTCCGTCCAATGTTCTTCCACATGACGAAGAGCATGGCGGAGACAAAGATGTGGTACTCGACGTTGAAGGGATAAAGATAGAAGAGGCTGCTGGAGAACATGGAGCAAGTGCTGGTGGTGCAGTTACAGTGAGGCTCAGAGTGCACTGCAAAACAAATAGAAATACATGCAAATTCATGAGAAATCTATATTTTTTTGTATTCTACCCTACATTAACACTGTCTATATTTTAAGACAAACATTACAAAAAACACATCCATCTGTCTGGACATGATACTGTACTGGCAGGAAACCAAAAATATAAGTATCATAACAAATGAATAGTAAATATTTTATAGACTAACGATGATGCATAGAATCTCACAAGTTTATCGAAATGAAAATAGACGCAACATAAAACATGGTAATACTTGACTGTGTACAGGTCAAAGAGGTCAGAAAGAGTGTTGACCACTGAATGAATTTTGAATCTGGGCCTTACATCTGTATGTAATTTCATTTTAAACAGATTTTAAACTGCCAAATATGAATGCTTTGTAGCTACTGAACTCCAATTACTCTAATCCAACCTAATCTTAAATGTCTCAAGAGAACCCTTTGAAATGCAGATTAGGTTTGTTGGCATCCTTTTGCTCCAGTGCAATCATATTTACACAGTCTGTTCTGGGAACTGCCTTAGAGAGCATCAGAAGCCCACATATCTTTTCACTAAGGCCGTGTTTCCAGAAGGTTTTAGCTTGGGACAAAGCATCGTCCACTATATATCTGCTAGTTGTTCAGCCACAAGATGATTTCCCCCATGTTTTATTTGAATAATCTGTAGAAGCCTGAAAATGTCAATTTATCAGTAATTGACAAGGAAAAGCAGCAAATATTAGATGATGGTCTGGAAAAAATAAATACAATCTTGTGTAGCAGATATATCGCATTCATAGTCTTGTGACCCCTTTGACTTTTTTTGGACCCACTGTGGGTCACTGCTCTAATGATCAGCACAACAATGACGGCAGGAAGTTCTGTATCTCTAAGCAAAATAACTTTAAAGTTGCTTCTTTTAAGATGGTATTTATGTTTGCCTCTCAACCACTAGGAAACCAGGATGGCCCTTTTTATCCACGTTTTTAATGTTTTTAGATTTGTGATGAAACTTAAATTTAAACTGTAAAGGTAAGTATTTTTATTTATGCTTTTTTTTTTTTTTACTGTAGTGTAGCTTTAAATCATTTTGCTTGGCAGCGGCCTATAAAATGAAAAGTTTCAATCATGTTTTTTTTTTTTTTTTTTTTTTTTTTTTAAAGGTACCCTGTGGAGTTTTTGACCACTAGTTGCGCTATGGAGCAATGAGGATACATACGCAGCCATACACATTTCTGCTGAAGGTTTCATGCTGTTCCACTGATTTTAATTGGTGGCGGTAATACGGCAAAGGTTGTGTCGCGTTAATTTCCGAGTATGTACACAACCAATGGACCATGTGCTCACGTAGTTAAAAGTAAGTATATCTCTGGATTTAGAGCTCAAGAAACAGTGAATATAACTTTGTTTGTTTACAAGAAAACTCCACAGGCAGTGTTGTGCATGGACGCGCTAAAAAGAGCACAATCATTGAACATACTCATGTTTTTGGTGAACTGAACGTATCAGTTTGCAACTAATGAGCGAGAATATGAGTGTTGTTGAGTCTCGCATCAGTTAACAACGCTCACGCACTGTGTTTTGCAGCACCCGAGGATTCACGGCACGGTGGTGTGTCGAAGACTGTTTCCCTGTCAATATGTGTTTCCTACAACAAGTCCTCCAAACCATACGACCATATTTGTCGTTTGTCCCTAATCTCTAAAGGTGAGATCCACGGAGCACATCCAGCAGACACCACGGAAAGACGTGTCGGAACCCAGGACGATCGGTCCGGCCAGCGGGCGGAGCGTGGTTTCAGCTCGACTGTTTTCAGTAATGGCGGCCCGTTGACAAACTTTGTCACCAGGCAATATAGTAACAGAATTTTGATTCATATTTGATCAGCTTTAGTTTCACAGTTTGATCTGAGTTTTGTGTTGAGTCGAGTTTATGCAAATTCATATACGGCGAGTGGTCAGTCAACTCGCCGGGCCGTATCCATAATACAACAGGTGGCCGGATCTCCTGCTCTCCATAGAGAATGAATGGGATCCGTCGACTTCACGTGCGATGCCAGACCCTGTGGATCTCCACCTTAATACGACCCATACGGGTGTTTAATAAAATAGCGCCCCTAGCAGTCGATAGAGTAAATACGACCCATGTGAAAGTTTTTCACCCTCATACTTAAACTTTTACGTCCATGGTTTTAAACATGCCATTAACAAGGACTGGGACCCCCACTGACATAGACCCTATTCCACTCAATATTGCTACATGTTCGTTCATTGCACATCTGCAAACTTTTGCACATCTGTAAACTTTTGCACATCTGTAAACTTTTTCACATCTGTAAACTTTTGCACATCTGTAAACTTTTGCACATCTGAGCACTCAACTCATTATGACGCGTTACATTAATGCAGTTTTTACTGTTATACTTGCACATACTGCTTATACTGTGAACAATTTGCACATTCCT
The DNA here is from genome assembly GCA_028570985.1 of Heterobranchus longifilis. Taxonomy (NCBI): domain Eukaryota; kingdom Metazoa; phylum Chordata; class Actinopteri; order Siluriformes; family Clariidae; genus Heterobranchus; species Heterobranchus longifilis. The sequence continues at coordinate 133 of JAOVVB010015738.1, read as the reverse complement.
GTCAATATTTGTCAATATCTCCACACAGAATATACTGTTTACATATTCCTTATTGTAATATTACTTATATATTAGAGTTATTTATACCACCTGTTTTTTGGAGTTTTTCTCACTTGTATATATACCTTTTGTG
>JAOVVB010015730.1:0-16445 GCA_028570985.1 Heterobranchus longifilis | reverse complement strand
AACGTTAAAATCTCTGAAGCTTGTGTTAATCACAGACCTTATTTCAGACATCTAAACAAAAACACATTAAAAAAACCCACTGACTTTAAGGCGAGGCTAAAATGCTAACTCATTTCAATGATGATTTTAAACTACAAACTTCGGCTCTGGGGAGGTATCCTCATAAGCCATTGTTGGCCTCTAACCTCTCCTGAACAATGTTCACATTTCTTTTAAATATATATATATATATATATATATATATATATATATGTATGTGCAAATAAACTAAAAATTGCTGCTGAATAATTTTCCACTCAAACAATGTTTCCTTTTGTACATGTGTGTTTATTTTTAATAAAATTATATTGAATATCTGATGTGATTTTAGCCACTTTTACTACAAAAGCATAATATGTTTTTCCTTTTTTCCTACAGTCAGATAATCTCATCAGTGAAAACATGAATAACACAAAACAGCGCAGCAGGCAGATTGATGGGAGAAGATAATACTAAGAATACTAATATAGAAAATAATCCTGCCCATTAGAAAGTCAAGATGAGACTGGTTCTGTATTATCTGGTAGTGTTGGGGTCCAGTTATGTGATTTCAACATATGGGCCCCATCAGAGAGCACAGATGACCGGTGATATTTTGCTCGGAGGTCTTTTCCCCATACACTTTGGAGTTGCATCCAAAGACCAAGACCTCGCAGCTCGGCCCGAATCCACACAGTGTGTCAGGTACAATTTTTGTTTATATGATTTGACTGAATGAGTGTGCTCAACGCATCTAAATCCATGTATTGTTTGCTTTCACAGGTTTAATTTCCGTGGTTTCCGTTGGCTCCAGGCCATGATTTTTGCGATTGATGAGATAAACAACAGCAGTACTCTCCTGCCCAACATCACCCTGGGCTACAGGATCTTTGACACGTGCAACACAGTGTCAAAAGCCCTGGAAGCTACACTTAGTTTTGTGGCCCAAAATAAGATCGACTCCCTGAATTTAGATGAATTTTGTAACTGCACTGATCACATCCCAGCAACCATTGCAGTAGTTGGAGCAGCTGGATCCGCAGTCTCCACAGCAGTCGCAAACCTACTGGGTCTTTTTTATATTCCTCAGGTGAGTAACTGAAGAGTGGACGAACTGCGGCTATATTGGTACTAGGGGTGTCACCATTCTCCAAATCGAGAATCGATTAGACTTTCAAATTTAAGGTCACGATACGATTCAGTTCAGTTCGATTTAAACTTTTTTTATGCCCTGTCATTCACATTTTCAAATTCTTCTTTAAAAAGATAAGCTACAAGGTATCAAGTCTGATATAATCGCCATATACATATATGTATGTGTAAATATATATATATATACACACACACACACACACACACATATATATACATATATATGTGTATATATATAGTTTTTTTCCCTGTTTTTTTCCATCCGCATTTCTGCCCATTCTCTGAAACCTTACGGATCCAGACTTAACGGAGCAGTACCACCAGAAATCGTGGGGCAGAGTACCACGAGACAGTGTAGAGACACGACCATAGAACACGAGGAAGCCATTTTTTTTTAAATGGCGTAATGGAATGGCGATGTATTTAATACATGATTTAACAGATACAGAAATGTTTTTATATCATTGTATTTAATGGGCTCACAGACCATCACCATCTACAACTCTGCCTCCACTTTTTCCTCTTTCTTAAGAGCTACATTATCACTACTTCCTCCACTGTCCTGTTTGTTGTTATCAGAAACTTTTTTGACTCTCTTTTGCCCTCCGGTGGATGCATTGCTTAACATCTATTGCCAACGTGAAGGAGGCATGGAAGTATGTGGACAGTGACGGTGACATTGTTTGACATGAACATATCCATTTTCATATGTAAGAGAGCATAAATGAACCTTTAAAGTGAGCAAATGGCAACCTCCTGTATCCTGATGTCCACATACAATTCATTTGCAGTGGATACATTTTACAGGAAACGTAATGCCTCCTAGATGATGTGTTTTATCAACAAAATGACAGAAAATCTTTACCATTTCAGATCAGCTATGCCTCTTCTAGTCGCCTCCTGAGCAACAAGAATCAGTACAAGTCCTTCATGAGGACCATTCCTACAGATGAGTACCAGGCCACGGCCATGGCAGACGTCATTGAGTACTTCGAGTGGAACTGGGTCATCGCTGTGGCCTCAGATGACGACTATGGACGCCCAGGGATCGAAAAGTTTGAGAAGGAGATGGAGGAGCGAGACATCTGCATTCACCTAAATGAACTTATTTCTCAGTACTTTGAGGATCATGAAATCCAAGCGCTGGCTGACAGGATTGAGAACTCCACCGCTAAAGTAATTGTTGTGTTTGCCAGCGGCCCGGACATCGAGCCTTTAATCAAAGAGATGGTGAGGAGAAACATCACAGATCGTATCTGGTTAGCCAGTGAAGCGTGGGCCATCTCCTCTCTTATTGCTAAACCAGAGTATCTTGATGTTGTGGCGGGGACTATTGGCTTCGCTCTGAAGGCGGGGCATATACATGGCTTTAGAGAGTTCTTACAACAAGTCCAACCAAAGAAAGACAGTCATAATGAATTTGTCAGGGAGTTTTGGGAAGAAACCTTCAACTGTTATCTGGAAGACAGCCCGAGACAGCAAGAAAGTGAGAATGGCAGCACTAGTTTCAGGCCTTTGTGTACTGGTGAGGAAGACATCACCAGTGTTGAGACCCCGTACCTGGACTACACACTCCTTCGTATCTCCTATAATGTGTATGTTGCAGTTTATTCCATTGCACAGGCCCTGCAGGACATTCTCACCTGCACACCAGGACATGGACTATTTTCCAACAATTCCTGTGCAGATATAAAGAGAATGGAAGCATGGCAGGTAAAATGTTGCACATTTACCTAAAACCAAATAATTAAAAAATGTATTTAGCCAGTTTGATGCAACCAAATGTGTGTTTCTGCCTCGAAGGTCCTGAAGCAGCTCAGGCATTTGAACTACACCAACAGTATGGGGGAAAAGATGCACTTCGATGAGAACGCAGACCTGGCAGCAAACTACACCATTATAAACTGGCACAGGTCTGCAGAGGACAGCTCTGTGGTGTTTGAGGAGGTCGGATACTACAACATGCACATCAAGAGAGGAGCCAAACTGTTCATTGACAAGACAAAGATTTTGTGGAATGGATACAGTTCTGAGGTCAGTCAAACTGCTTTCTAGAGGATGTATTCATTTATTTTTTTCATGTTCCTGGCATGATCTACTTAGATTTAAAAGCAGGTAATAGGTCAAATATGCTGATAAAAAGCTGAAAATGTGCATTATTGCAATTGCTGCAGGGCCCTATTTCCCTTTCATCTTAAGGCTAAAACGATCTTAGCCTTGGATTTAGAATTGCATTATTCTTTTCTTTTCTTTTTTTTACTTTATACTTTATTGCCATTGACAAACATTAACAGGCAATTAACATCATAAACAAAATCACTTTGAGATTGAGCTTCCCTGACATATACACATAAATAAAATCACACAGTGTGCAGCTACCGACACAGATACCTAACTGTTGTTGCCGCTGCAACACAGTTGTCTAAATGTATATCCACAAAAACTATGTGACAGTAGATGAAGTACAAGAATCCTTGCTAGTCAATAACAGGTGACTATCTCTTTTTGAAAATAGATATTTTTAGTAATAAATGGGAAGTCATGTGTTCCATTATATTAACCTGTCTGCCTTTTTGTATCCATTGAGCAACTGTGGGAGGATTATGCTTCATCCAATTAATAATGATAATTTTTCTTGCAATCATCAACAAGATATGCAGTATCTAACGTTGTTCTGTGGTAAACAGGTGATCAAGTGCATAGCTCTAACAAGAATAACATTTTTTCTATTTCTTCTCTGACGTTTGTCCAAAATGTTTTTATTTTTGGGCACAGAATATATGACTATGGTCAGTTGCATTATTCTCTGCATTAAAACTGCTTCAATCTAGTGATGGGCAAAAATGAACGAGCAAATCTCGACGGAACCGATACCGTGAAAAGAGTCAGTCTGCCCATCACTACATCAATCGGTTTTGTTTGTCCACTTGGGGGCAGCAGCACGAGCTGTAAATACACAACATTAATACTTTATTAGCACCTTCTAAAATTGTTACACAAACGTTGATTCACAGATTGTCTAAATTATAGAGAAATGTTGTAAAAAGTTTAGAAATATGTCAAAAATTGAGGATGCAGTGACTTATAGCACAATCTGTCAAACTTGTCAATTGTGTGATCACACTTCATGAAAATATCAGAAAGCATTTCTGTGTTGATCACAATCATGTGTGATTAATTTCAGTGTTATCTGTACATTTTACTGATTATATGTCCACTGTCTCAAGTCTCATACACCTCCTTTGTATTTATAATTCAAACAAAAGACATCCAGGTCAGGAGAATCTGGTAATCTAGTGGTTAAGGTGCCCACTGTGAACAACGTGGTCTCTGGTTTGAATCTAATGGGGGTCCTTTGTTTGAATATCATTACCCATTTCCCTCCTGACTTCCTGTTGTTTCTCTGTTGACTTGTAAAAGCATAAAATGTTGCTTTTCCAAACTCACTATTTTTTTTAAATATAAAACCTTACACAAATTGCATTTGAACACTTGAAGTTTTCTGTGTGTGTTTACATCCTATAGGTGCCGTTCTCTAACTGCAGTGAGGACTGTGAACCAGGAACAAGAAAGGGGATCATAGACAGTATGCCCACATGCTGCTTTGAATGCACCGAGTGCTCAGATGGAGAGTACAGTAATCATAAAGGTATTACGATGCCAAACATTCACAATCTCATGTCTACTAACTCATGTCTAACACAGATTATTTTCATTTATACAGATGCCAGTGTTTGTACCAAGTGTCCCAATAACTCTTGGTCCAATGGGAACCACACATTCTGCTTCCTGAAGGAAATTGAGTTTCTCTCCTGGACGGAACCATTCGGGATAGCTTTGGCCATATGTGCAGTACTCGGTGTTGTCTTGACAGCCTTCGTGATGGGAGTCTTTGTCCGATTTCGCAACACCCCAATAGTGAAGGCCACAAACCGAGAGCTGTCCTACGTCCTCCTGTTCTCACTTATCTGTTGCTTCTCCAGCTCCCTCGTCTTCATCGGAGAGCCACAGGATTGGACATGCCGTTTACGCCAACCTGCCTTTGGGATCAGTTTTGTTCTCTGTATCTCCTGCATCCTCGTGAAAACTAACAGAGTGCTTTTGGTATTTGAAGCCAAGATCCCCACAAGTCTCCATCGTAAATGGTGGGGATTAAACCTGCAGTTTCTGTTGGTGTTTCTGTGCACATTTGTCCAGGTCATGATATGTGTGGTCTGGCTTTACAACGCCCCTCCTTCCAGCTACAGGAACCACGATATTGATGAGATCATTTTTATCACCTGCAATGAGGGCTCTGTGATGGCTCTTGGGTTTCTTATTGGCTACACATGCCTCCTGGCAGCTATATGTTTCTTCTTTGCATTCAAATCACGTAAACTTCCAGAAAACTTTACAGAGGCCAAGTTCATCACTTTCAGCATGCTCATATTCTTTATTGTGTGGATCTCTTTTATCCCTGCATACTTTAGCACTTATGGCAAGTTTGTTTCAGCTGTGGAGGTCATTGCTATACTGGCATCCAGCTTTGGGATGCTGGCCTGTATCTTCTTCAACAAGGTCTACATCATCCTCTTCAAACCCTGCAGGAACACCATCGAGGAAGTCCGATGCAGCACCGCAGCCCACGCTTTCAAAGTGGCTGCCAAAGCTACACTGAAACATAATACAGCTGCGAGAAAAAAGTCCGGCAGCATTGGTGGATCTTCTGCCTCGACTCCGTCCTCATCCATCAGCCTCAAGACCAACGGCAATGACTGCGACTCGACTTCAGGGAAGCATAATAAGCCAAGGGTGAGCTTTGGCAGTGGAACAGTTACTCTGTCTTTGAGCTTCGAGGAGTCGAGGAGGAGTTCTCTGATGTGATAGCATATGTGTGGATGTGTCAAACATCAGCTTCTTCAATCCTATATAGGCTTTTTGGACTTTATTTTGAAATGCATTTACATGTAGATCTTTTTATCTTCCCATTTTCTTAACATTTTGTCAGACAGATGACCAGTCCAACTAATATCTGAATGCTGTGACTCTTTATTATTTTCTGAATGACCATGATGTACACTAAGCCTGTTAATAATAATAATAATACAAGATTTTGTACAAATAAAAACATTATATTAGATCCTTAAGTTGTTGAGACGTTATATCTTATTTAGATTGGTTAACTCTTATCTTATCGATTGAGACTGTCCTCCACCGAAAAAATACAGCAATTACGCCTCATATTTTATGTTTATTACTAGGCGGCGCCCTCTAATGGTCATAGTAATTATGACGTAGCAAAGCAGAAAGTCATGTAATGTAGTATTAGATTAAGGCCGAGAAAGTTTAGGGTGGGTGGAAGTGGAGGTGGATGGGTCAAACAAACACAGAACTTTGACCCAGGATACTGGTGTTCGTGTCCCGTTTGAAAATAAAAGTAAATGCAGATTTATTTTAATTTTATGGAACAAAGGGAACTACATCACGTTCTACGTCACATGTAATTACATTATACATATGCTCAGAAGTGATGTAAGGTAACAAATGTAGGCCTACTGATTTTAACCCAAAACATGATCAAGTAGCTTTTGTGCCTAATCCTAATCAAGCTGTGACCGTTTCACAGTGTTAATGACGTGTTTAAAACAACAACTATTACATATAAGTATGAGGCAAGGCTGTTAAATTAAGGCTGAGACATGCATGGGACCTACAGGGTATGACATGCGCAGTGTAAGTGGAGCTGCAATGTTGGAGGGTTACAGCAGGTGGTGCTAAAAATAAAGGGATGGTGTCCACTCAGGTGGTCTTTGGGTGCACCAGCGAATCAATCATCCCTATGTATGATCGTGCGCCACCTATTGAGCCTTTCAGCAAGTGCAGACCAGATTTTACTGCATGTGTTGTACGCCAATATGACACAATATGACACCATGACTTCTCTTCTTTTTACCCTCTTTGTTTGAGGACATAAAACGCTCCTGTGTGTCGTATTTCCTGCCACAGCAAGGAGCCCTATTTTAGGAAATGCTCCTATGGGTCATATTGGTTTAGTTTAGTTTAGATTATGTGCACAATGATACAAACATTCATACAGAAAAAAAGACAGTAATACAGTGCAGGAGAGGAAGGAAGCCTGAGGGCTTATTCAGAGTCCTCCCCTATTTAAACAAAATGGAAAAAAAAAAATCTCATCAAAAAATAAAATACAGTAAAGACCAACAAACAATCATACAAACAGAACACAAAGCACCAATACAATCTACACAAAGCACACGAGCAAGAAAAAACAATGAATAACTGTTTATAATTGTAAATAGAATGGGAAAACAAAACAAAACAAAACGAAGAGAAGAGAAGAAAAAAGAAGAAAGGAAACAGAAAAACTAGAAAATGTACTACTAATAGTAGGTATTGGAAGGTAGGAACAAATTACCTATGCGGTCGTAGAGTTTGGAGGATTTGTTATCTATCTATCTATAATATGGTAACACAACAGCAAGAGTAAACAAAAAACAAAGCAGGGTTAGAACAAACAGCTAAAGTTTACTGACAAACTGAGTGAGTAGGTAACACACCATGTTCAGCACAAAGACCTGACTGGTACAACATTTGACCAGAGGACAACTCAGGCTCTTTAATTGGATATGTGAGACCAGAGGATGTATGAGTCACACACAATTACAGGATGTCAACATAATGTTCCATACTTTGTAATTACATGCAATTATGGTCAATCTCAAGACAACAAAAGAAACGGAAGTATAGTCCCTCAACATGGCATTGCCAAATCCATGCACCAGTGCAGACACAGCGCTGTGGATATAGGTCTGGCTATGCGAGACTATGGCGGGTAGTGCAAAGTGTGCGTCATTGCTGTCCTCACCGTCTCACAAACTAAACCACAACATCAAGTGTCCCCTCTCCAATTTAGACACTCTTTCATACTTTTACATTTGGGATTTTTGGGAGTATTCTGTATGTTTCTAATCCCCTCCAGACAAAGTCTAATGTCTACATTATGTCTAATACTTCAAAATTACAAATGTTGTAACACAAGCACAAAAAGCAAGTTTGAAGCATAAGCACATTATATTACAACATGAACCACCATGCCAATGTAAATAACCCAAATCATCTCAGATATATATATATATCTGAATAAAAGAAAAAACCCTGATCGAAACATAACAATGAAGATGCTGATGGAGGTCTATACAGGACATTTTGGTGTTGATCTTCCTGAGAACTTTCTCTGCTTGCAGCTTGCTTTAACAAGTATCTGACATCTGCAAACAGTGCAGGCCTATCTCACATGTTAATGTCAATCTCGCAACAGGCCCACACTACAGTCATGTCCTCACAGTATGGAGGAGGTATAGAGAGGAGGGAGGAGCAGCATGGGGAAGGCACTGTTTATTCTGATTGTCAAGTGAGAAGAATCTAAGCTGTAACTATTTCCTGAGTAGAAAAGACTCTTGGCCTATGAAGTAATAACAGAACAATAAAATAATATAGTTATTATAACTAGTGGTCGACTGATATGGGTTTTTCAATGGCCGATGCCAATGTAATAATCAGCCAATGCCGATTATCTCAAAATGTAATTAATCGGTCTATCCCTAATTATAACAGTACGAAAGGGCCTATTTTCCATATGTTAAGTATATTTTGATGATAATACTTGTGTACTGAAATTAAATTGAAATTTTAAACACTTTTACGTATTATCTATATTTTTACTTTTATTTACTGTAAGGAAAGTTTTATTTTTTATTTTTACTTAATTTTTTTTTTTTTACATAATTACCATGTGAAGGCTCCTGTAATGGAAGTCAAGAAGAGGAATACTTATTAATAGTGTTTGCCCATGATCTGCTCTGAATATATTCTGTAAGGCCTTTGGGAACTTTAAATGTATGTACTTTAAAAGTTAAATGTATGAATGTGACTAAAGGCTAGCCTAGGTTTGAACATTTATAGCTTGACAACGCCACCTTAGAAAATGGACCTAAGGAAATATTCCTCAGGAAAAATCTGTAGCAAAATCCATCACATGCCGAAGTGAGGGATGTTATACTGTAAGCCTCAGCGTACAATAGCATAAACCGAAAGGAAACTAATCTTGAGTGAAACGAAAAGCAGAACATTACAATAGTAATTCAAGAAAAGGTACTACTAATCAAATGCACCCAATAAAGAGTGATATAATGTCGACAGGGCAAAATAAAGTAATAATAACATATATACATCCTGCTGTTTCTGTTTTTACTATTTATTGATCATTGCAGAATTATTAGAAAAGGACCTTTCTAAAAGGGAAGCCCTCAGCAAGGACACAAGAAATAGATTTTTTAAAAAGTGTTTGAGGAAAGCAGGACCTCCCACATCGCTCAACAGGAGGATGACATGCGGAGACATTCAGTATCACGACTGACCTGAAGCAGGCTGAGGAGCAGCTGGACAACCACCTCCTCTGTTGGCAGGAGGACAGGACCTTTATCCTCAGAGCCAGTGTAGCCCAGCAGAGAGACCAGCATGTTGTCCATATCTGCAGGGAGGGATGAGACAGATATTGGACAAAATGACCAGGAAGCATTGCATGGTGGGAATGTATTGTCACAGCCGTGGTCCTGGCTAAGAAAGAGAAGAGAACATGTCCATTTCCAACAAGGGCTCTGCCAAAGTCCTGCAATTATTCAAATGAAGAACCTGAGCACACTTACACAACTGCACACATAAATATTACACAACTCAATTTGAAATTACTCCAACTCCTTTACCTTAGTAATCATCATTTTCACATAAGACAGTGTGTAAATAAAAGGCTAATATAATATAATATATATATATAATATAATATAATTTACATAGGCCATTACTGAAGTCAGATAGGCCTAGTGCTGCAAATAGCACTGTTAAAATCTTGTAGCTATGCAGTATATTATATGGGGATGTTGTGACTTTGAAAATCATTGAGCTTCTAGCCCTGGTCTATATGAAAAATATCCTGAGATAGACACTATAAATAAAATGTAATTGAATATTCTAGTTATCGCCAAAATAGATAACATTCATCTCCTGAACGTCTATGCAAAATATTATGTAAATCAAAGTTCAGCCAACTGTCACCAGGAACGACGACCATTATTTTGAAAACCATACAACGGAAGTGCCTATACAAAACATGCACCATGTTTGAGCTTCATCAAGTCACCCAAAGAAACAATTACTTCCTGTGTGTTGATGCTGCCTTCAAACATCAACGCGATTTAAGGGTTGACGTGTGTGATTCTCACGGTTTCAGTAGAATAATAAAATAGAAACAGACATCTTGAGGTAGCCTATTTGGTGCTGAATTTTGAAAATATTTTGCACACTATTTTGAGGATGTTAGGCTACCCATCATAGTTGTCAGTTCAAATTAATCACTTGCCAAAAATGCAAAATATCACTGGATATCTTATATAAACAGATACTTCATGGGAAGAAATTACTTTTACTGAAAACGTGTTTCTCTCTAGGCTATGTATTTCCCCGCAGTTCAGGGCGAAAGCTTTTAGTGTGAAACACACCCAGCAGAAGTATTGTGTGTATGTGTGTTGCCTTGACACACTGTTGTCATTTGCTCCTGGGGGCATGAATAACGTTAACTTGTGTCACAGGTAAGATGCGCCAGCCAATCCAGTAACTTATCTCTAACGTTATATCAGGAAAGGACAGTACTTTCTTACGTTTCACTGAAATAAGGTCATACGGTGTTTGGGCTCCACGGTGTGCGACTGTTAGCTAACTTTTGCAGTAACTCTACAGCGTTACATCCGCATTCGTCAGCTAGCTAACAGACTGGCTGCTACGCTAATAACTGTACATAGAGCTCATCTGGGCACATCTGCAGCAAGTTTCCGGTACACATTTTGACTGTTGTAAAACACGGACAATAATCAGGAGAAGAAGGAGCTGTCGGCGATTAAAAGGTAACGTTAGTGTCCTGCATAGTCTTTACATGATTAACGGTAGCTAACGGTAGATATCATGGTGTTGCTCAGAGCTAACCGACGTTAGCTTGTCTGTCAATCCCCTAAATTATCAACAATTTGCTCTAATGTGTTTTCCTGCTCGAGACAACAGGCAAGACTTGACAATTAACACCAAATTGATCACAGTTCTCTGCTTTATAACCTGGGGAGTGTTGCCTTGCTTTTTATATTGAAATTCAGGGCCAACCATTTCGAGTTTGCTTTATTACTGTAAACTGAATAGCTTGGTTTTAAACTGCTGGTCAGACAAAACAAGTAATTTCATTTCATGTATGTATATGTAATCAATGCACATTAATCAACATTACTGTAAATGTGCCACTGTTAGCCAGCTGGCTAATTTTCAACTGTAGTCCCTGGACTAACTGGAGATCTTGATAAAAATGTTAAAATATGTAGTTACAAGTTAGTAAAGCCGTGCAGCACAGAGTTGTAAGACACACTACTAGTGAATATTTCATACACACCCAGGCCATGCAATTTGAGGAGGTCACAATTGTGCGGGCCATTTTTCTGGCTTTTTTGGACCAATGATTGACTAATCAAGTCATCAAGTCAATGAATGAATCTACCAATTAATCAGTAATGAAAATAATTGTTGGATGTTTTATAGATTTATAGTACAAGTGAGGAGAAAGGTGATCATCTGCAATGTGATACTAAATGTTGTCAAGGGGAACAAAAAAAGACAGGTGTAGAGTTACTGGGTGTAAAATAACCACTCAGGAAGCTCTTTCGGTAGTGTGTAACAGAATACATGACTCTGAACACACAAAAGTAAAGAAAAGAAAAATGAGGGACTTGGTTTGTTTAATAAGATAACATCTCACCAGGTAGTTTTTGTTGTATGAAAAGAGATTATATCTTTTTAAAAATAGAACCTGCCCTGCCAAGGTGTAGTTTTGCATGAGAACTTGTGGTAGAGTGATAATGATGCAAATATGCATGTCAGTAACACATCCTTCTCTCGAAATCAATCTACAGTTGTCGGAGAACTCACGTGTTTGACCTCACCTCCTGAAACTGGATTTTGAGGGTTCAGCGATGGATTTTCACCAATAAGTTTTCCTTACTTCACAGTGATCATATACTTGATTCACTGTATAGTTCTGCAGCATGTTTCACCGTCATGGGATGACTGGTTAGTGAAACTGTGGCTGTCAGTGTTGTTGCTGAAATGTCCTGCACAGAGTTAATATCCTAAACTCGAACTAACAGCATCTGCAGTTGCCACTTTTACTGTTTCACATCAGCGCAGAGTCACACAGCCATGGGCTTCTGTTCACCTGTGTGCAAGATTTTGCGGAGGGGGAAATATTTCGTACTGCTCATCCTCTCGCTGTCAGTGCTGGCATGGATCGCAACTTTTTCAGGCGAAACAGTGAAATCCGGTCAGGTTTCCTCCGCCACACCACCACAAACTCTTGTCAAAGAAGACAGTCTGAGGGATAAACTCAACACCTGGACAGCGGCACCCGATCACTTAAATACTCCACCACCAAAAGTAGAATGCCCTCAGGAGTCACCATTGCTACGTAAGTATACACCAAAATGTAATGTAAGTTAAAGAGATGAATCACATAGAACGGAATGATCACTAAGAATCAGATTTCTGGTTGCATTTGCTAACTTCCACAGAGGGAGCTGTGAAGCTGTCCTTTGAATCCTCTCTGAAACTGAAGGATGTGGAGAGCGACAACAAAGGAGTGACTAAAGGCGAGTACGAGCCCTCGGACTGTGCAGCGAGGCAGAGCGTAGCGATCCTCATCCCTCATCGCAGCAGAGAGAGACACCTCCTCTACCTCTTGCACCACCTGCACCCCTTTCTGCAGAGGCAGCAGCTACACTACGCCATTTATGTCATCCAGCAGGTATACAACATCATGCACAGTTTGATGTCACACAGTTTTCATATAAAATCAATTTGTGGTTAGGGTTCATGCTTGTAGAACTTAGAGTATTGATTTGTGATATCAGGGAACTGCACTGAAGTTATATATATATATGCTAAAATTCCTCATAATTTAGAAAATTGGCATCATTGTATATCAGCTAATTCTTTGAAAACTGATTGTCAGTCCCAATTCTGTCCTGTCAATGAAAATGAAAAAATATAGAATGTGAGTATGACCAAATGTGAAGAAATATGATGTAAAATAATGTCAAAATGTCAAACAGGTAAAACATAAACCTTGCAAGGAAAACAAACTAGTGGCTACTTGCTCAATGTTTGTCTCTAAATAACTGAAATGTGTTTTGGCCAGTAGTTTTAATATCAGTATAAAACTCCCAGAGACATAAAACTTGTAACACTTGTAGACTTCAAAGACTTCATGAAAGCAACAACTCATGTTCGGTGATGCACAAAACACTGCTGCTGAAAACAAAGAAACTAGTGAGGCAAAACATGTTTTTACATGCCAAAGGCAAATCATCTGCAACCAAATAATGTTCTAAGAAAGGATGATTAAAGCCATATAACTGTGTTAAAACAGAGACATGCAAATCAACAGTGTGCCAGCACTGGTTAAATGATCTTATAATTTGAATGCAGTGTTCAGATATGTGTATACAGCCACATGTTTTTTCAAAATAGTTTATTTTCTGCCTTCGATATATGAAATACTGTATAATGTTTTGGTTCCTACGTGATGATCTGGTTCCATACTAAGACAGTGTCTGGTTTTCATGGTGGTTACTTGTAAAAATCAACCAGAATAAAATAGATTAAACTCCTTCAAATTCACTTTCTAAGCCGCCTATTCTCCTCTAATAGCCTGAATGTGATCATGCCATTGCAGTAATGAAAGTTATTCAATAACTCGCCCACACAAGTAGCATTAAATCATTTTCTGAGCTGCGACTGTTCTGTAGTTGACCCTGTGCTCTGACCCTCCTACCTATTAGAGATCTTTGTTTTTATCAATAGATAAAGCATACTGACACATCAGATACAACCAAAGAGCAAAGACATGTACACTGAGCTTTGAACTAGGGCTGAACGATTTGGAATTAATATCTAATTGCGATTATTTTGATCGATATTTCAATTGCCATATGATTGGCGATATTAGAAGGAATTATCATTTTTGCATCATTATTCTCATTTTTACGGAAGCCCTGAGAGGCAAGTAAGATCTTTTTTCTTTTTTTTTTTTTCAGAATCTGAGAATCTTTTCATCTGTGAAAACTTCAGGTTCGGTTTTTCTTCAAAAAAAAATAATTAAAAAGTTTTTTTAGGAACTTTTTAGGGGATTTTTTTCCCACATCTTTTCACAGATGAAAAATTAAAATATAAATAGATTAGAAAAAATTACCTGGTTTCCATATTTAATTTAAAATGGTATTTTGACACATATTTCGCCTTTAACAAATATTGCACCTCCTGCGATTTGAAAATTGCAGGAGGCCATATTGCGATTTCAATAAAATTTTGATTAATTGTTCAGCCCTAATGGCCATACTGGCAAAATTATGAAGAATAAATGGAAATAAATTTCAGATTATTGACTTTTCTGCATCGAGACAAATATATGTTCATGGAAGCATTATCTTGTGTGGATTCTTTTTCTCTGTCTTTTACATGTTATTATGTCTGGTATTTATTTAATCCTACGAAAGAACAAGAAAAAACTTTTTCTTGTTCAATACTTTTAAAGCCTTATTTTGAGAATATTCAATTCAATGCTTTAATACTTTTAAGACTTAAAAATAGAACTGAAGCGATTAGCCCAGTAGATCAACAAATTAATCAGCTATTATTTTGATAAATTATTTGTCATTTTTTAAGCAAGTTACAGCTTTCCAAATGTGAGGATTCATTGATTTATAGCCTAGATCAACCGATAAAGAAAATAATCAGCAGGTAAATCGATAATGAAAAAAAAAAAAAAAAAGAATTAGTCCCTACTTAGAAATGTGGATGTTTTCTTTCATTTGCAGGGTCCAAAACTATTTTCATTACCCACCGACCAAATTGCGAGTGAATGTTCAGATTTTACCAGTAGATAACCAATAGATATCAATAGATAACCCTTGTTTTTTTGGCTGGTGAGTGAAGCCAATTAGCCGCTTGCATATTTTACCAGCATTTGGCTGGTAAATGGTGCTAATTTTGGTCCCTATTCATGTCTTATTCTTTTATTCTATTTTCTTTGTTTTTTTATCTTAAATAACTTCCATTATTACATTTATTATTAGATTGTTAGAGTCGTGTGACGTCTATATTTTTGCATCTTTCAGGTAATTTCAAATGTAAATATATGTTCCCACTATGGGACTTCAAAAATGATTATGTTATCTTTTTATTATGTGCTCTTTTATGTCCTTTTTTAACTACCAATGAGAAATAATTATTAGTGTTGGTTAACACATGGGGAACAAAACCTGTTTTGTTAAAAAAAAAGATATTCTACTCCAATCAGCTGGGTTTCTTAAACAGTTTGAAGATATGATAAAAAAATATATAGCATGTGACACCCTGACCTGCACTCTTCAGTTATGGTGTCACTTTCTTACGTTTTAACTTTCTTTTTTTTGAGCCACCCAGAGGAGAGCTGACAGACTGGGTGGGAGTTCACGGTCTGCGTTGACATATTTCATGTTTCCACGAAATTCCACTTGCTTGGCAGGATTTGAAGCCTGAAGGTAGGGGAAAGTTTCGGTCTGCCTGACCCGCCCGTCCACAGATCCGTCCTATAATACTGCTGCTCGTCAGGGACTCCCAACCTATTAGCCAACACACTGCAGGCCTCATCTGATGAAACCACTCAAAACTCACGCAAAGCATGAATTCAATTATAGAGAAATGATTCTCCTTTTCCATCATAAGGTGTCAGATTCATAAAGCAAATTTTAACTGTTTATTTTTTTCAGGTTTTTATATCATTCTGTAGCTTCCCAGTAGTGCTCCTTATGCAAAATCCAAACATTCACATTTTGGTGGAAATAGATATGTTTTAGCATAAAAATCGTGTTTTTCCAAAGCTCTTCTTCCCATGTGACCTGACGTAAGTTTCTGTATAATGATGTTGCTACTAGGGCTGCACGATATGAGGAAAATGTGTGATATGCGATAACCAGGGCATGCCACCAGAAAAAATGGCAGAACATTTTGTTTTCAGACTCTCAAATATGGCAATTTCCAGCTTTTCTCCGTTTTATACAATATTATTTAACAAGACATTAAAAGACATCACCCTGGACTTTGAGAAACTGAAATGGGCATTTTTCACTATTTTCTGAAATTTTATAGAC
>JAOVVB010015721.1:0-16446 GCA_028570985.1 Heterobranchus longifilis | reverse complement strand
CCGTTGTTGGCACACTGCAGTTTGAAGGCAGACATTCTCAGCCATGGTGTTGACTGCTCATTTCACTCGATATGTCTTGTAGCAAATAAAAAACACCATATAGACATGTTAACATGGTTAAAAACTGGATTTTCATGAGAGCGGCTCTTTAATTGAATTTCCTGTTATGATCCATATTATCACTGTGCTTAACACAATGTGTTAGGTTTGCTGCTATACATATTATACAGTACAGTATGTTTTAATATTACGAATATAATTATTTAAATTACATATTATTCAAAGATATTTATATATATATATACAATAAAATCATATGTATTTATTAATATTTTATTTCAGGAGTTAATGTAAACTTAGATTTGCTTACATATGATGTTCATATCTGTACATACGTCCTACACATAAAAATGACATGTTTTATGATCACTTTAAACCTGCGCTGTTATTTTGAAGCCTGAACCTCCAAACAGGAAGTGCCATTATTTCTATGATTCCAGGCCAGAGACAGTGGATAATATTGACTATCTTTGTCCAGGCCAGCCGCTGTGCGTCGATGTTACGCACGGTGATAATCCCGACAGGGACAGGCGCGTCGAGGAACGTCCAAGGCTTTTACATTGGAGGCTGGGACACCCTCTATATTGACACATGCGCAGTGTAACAGGAGCTGCGATGTTGGAGGGTTACTGCAGACGGCGCTAGACAGAGAGGACGTCCGCTCAGGTGCTTTGTGCATGGATGTATTATAATAAAACCCACGCCTCGGCCTGGCTGGACTTTTTGGATCCGTGATCGTGCGCCATCTGTTGAGGCTTTCGCTAAGTGCAGATCAGATGTTACTGCGCATGCGTTGTACCCGGCGGTATGACGCGCTGAGGACTGGTGACCTCTCCTCTGTCTACCCTCCTAGGGAACGTCCCGGAATTAACGGAGGAGAGAGAGATAACGGATCCGCTGAATTGAACCCGATTCCCCGATAAACAGCGCGGCTTCCCGCCGGGCTGCAGCAGCTGAGAGCGGCGGACGCAGCGAGCTCTGACCCGAGGGAGGGGGGCTGGTCTCCCGCAAAGCGCGTCTTCAGAGGTCGGTATGCCAGGGTTGTTTTTTTTCGCAGCTTGTTACTCTGTCTGTGTGTGTGCAAGATGCGACATGTTGCACCAAAGCAAAATGCAATAAATGAAATAAGTTATTGTGCTCAGGAGTGAAAGTAATGGTGAGATGTTTACTGACAGGCAGACAGGCAGGTGGACACTGAACGTGACTGAGGCTAATCAGCTTTGGAGTGCAGACACTGACAGCTTGATCAATTAAAATCTATTCTGCTCTATTCATTAGAGATAGAGCTCCTCCTTCAGAATGGCAAAAATCCCAGCTCTGATGCATGTGCTGATATGTAGTTTTTTAAATAGTCTATCAAAAAGCATGTATTTTGTTTGTGTCTCACAGTGAGATGCAGTCACTATACCCACAGCTGACCTGGAGTCAGATTTAAGTCAGAAATTATGATTTGACACCAGACTACAGCCAGAATTTTAGAAAGTTTAGAGTCCCATCTCCACCCTGAGAATATTTTAACCACCAGACACACACAACAATAAAATCTGTCTTGAATTTTTCATATTTTATTGATTCAGTTAGCTCGTCAAGCTTGTCATTATATTTTTATTCTACAATCACTTGAAGCATTTAGATTTTGTTTCCAAGGAATTCTGGTGGGAAAAATCCTACAAATCAAAGCTCCTGAAGTTCTGAAAATATTATAGTTTATATATTTTTTTTTAATCTTGTAAGCTAAAGATAAAATGTTGTGCACTATGGCTGGGAACGATTAGAACCGATAGCAAATTTCCAAGAATCGTTAAAAAATGAAAACCAATTAGAACCGAATCCAACTACAATAAAAGTCAAAGTAAGCTCTGAAAGGAATAAAGATATTATTTGGTTTTCTAAACATTTGACCCCTTTTTTTATTCATCTTATTGGAATCGAAACTGGTAATCAATAAGAACCGTATAAAATTCAAATGATACCCAACCCTAGTGTGCACAAGATAAAAAAGGGCTACGTTGAATCCTTTATTTGTTTTTTTGTTGTAGTAAAAAGGAATTCTCTTTGTATCTTCTAATGTGCAGATGGATCAGGTATAGCTATGTTTTAACACCGCTGTGTCTTCCGAGACAGAAGTTTTCTTTGAATAGGCTCTTTGTTGAAGAAATTTATTTTTGGTTTATTCATAGATGTGGATGTGGGGTCTCCCCATCCATGGCATCCTCCAGATGACCTCCAGTGACCTCAGTCACTCCTGACTGCAGCTTTAAACTCCTGAATCCACCAGAAGACTTCTGCAGAGTGAGAACAGTTACACACACATACACACACACACACACACACACACACACACACACTGTATGAGATTGGATGGGCCTCTTCTGCACTGCAACAGCAAGAAAGCCACAGAAGTGTACACCAAAACTTCCTCAGAAAGAACATTTTCTTTCTTTGTTTTTCCAGCAAATTAGAATTTTCGTATGAAAAGGAATCTATCAATCGTTTTAATGTAAACAGTGGTGGACAGGAAGTCCCTCCTCCCCTTCGTGTGGTTGTCAAAGTCCGCTCGCTGCAGTCGGGGTGTAGCGCTGCCCAAGGTGATTGTGATTGGTTTAAAGAAATGCAAACAGGCCAGTTTTTTTTCCCCTTTACCAGAGTGAAAGCCAGAGTTAAAAATCAGTGTTTCTCAGACAGAGGACGTCCTGGAGGGGCTGCGAGCAGAGCTGACGCTAATGTTTGCTCAGCTTGTTTCTCTCAGAACTTAAAATCCAGACGACTAAAATCCTTCTTCCGGTTAAAATATATAGTTAAAGTTAGTTAGTTATATAGTTAGTTTTATAAAACGACCAAGATCTAAAAAGTGTAGTGTAAAAATATGGCTTAGTACTGGATACAAAATCAATTAATGGCAGCTTCTGGCAGACAGCCACGCTGACACAGGAGATATGACGTCATTGACAGGCGACTAAATGTAACAGACTGTTACCTTTATTAAAATGACAGATTTCTCTGGTTTGAACATTTGGGTTCATCTAAGTACACAACTCAACAAAATATATAATATAGGACTCGTCATTTTTAGACATTTTAATGCGGAAAAGCATATTATAGCTTTAAATCAATTAGTCAATTGGCAGAAAATTAATTGGGCATTATCTTGATAATCTATTCATCTTTTCAGTAATTTTTCAAGCAAAATTGCCAAACATCTCTTGCTCCCAGCTTCTCAAATGTGACACCTTGCTGTTTTTCTTTGTCATATATGTCAGTAAATTGAATATCTTAAGGTTTTATGGTTTATTTTTAACAAATTCCGCCTTTATCACTCCCCTAACTGATTAATCAGCATGTCATACTGGTGAATCTCCACATTATTCTCTGCCTCTTTACTCTAATTCAACTGTAAATGTACCAAATTACAGGAATGCTACTCTGAAAACTGTTTCCTGATGTCTGTAATTAGTCTGTGGTCAAAACAGGGGGACAGTGAATGCAGATGCACAATAAATGATCGTCCTCATCATGTAGGGAAACATCCGTGTCTGTGACTGAATCTCAGGTATCTGATGCTGACATGAGAGCAACATAAGCAGCTCTGCTCCACTCTCCATGCCACTGAATGTAAGCTAAATTTAGCTTTCCTATATTTAGAGCATCATCGCCCTCAATACAAAGTTGTGCAGGCAGAGAGATGAAAGCTCCGATTTAGTGCTCATTTAGGCCACACATGCACACACACATTAACACACACATGAAATGTACAGGCGTATATTGCACCAGTTAGTGCACCAGATCGTCTTTGCCATCAAATGTTGTGAATGGTGATAATAGCTCCCTGTCATCATTGTTTCTACCTCCTACCTCAATCATAGACTGTATAAAAAAAAAAGATGGACGGAGCGTCCCGGTCTGAAAAGTGCCTTAAACCTGCTTTCTTTCTAATGGTCAGCAAGGGGCGAATCTACTGGCTCCAGAAAGACATTCAATTGTATAGAAGTCTATGAGAAAATGAGCCTACTTCTCACTTGATTTATTACCTCATTAAACAGTTTCATAATGAGTTACAACATGATGTTCATTTAGTAAATTATGGTCACATTTAGAGTAAAATAGACGATATAGCAAGGGATGCTTTAGGACGGGGCTATGTTGTGATTGACAGGATGCCATGTTAGCGACAGGATAGACTGTAGCAATGCTAATCATGGCACTGTGTACATTTAAATAGTCGTGAACTTGTTTTGGCGTGTTGTCCGTGTTTTTGTTTTAGGACCCTTTTACTGTGTTTTCCCTTCATGACAGTTAATTGTAACATTTTGTTCGCCTAAAAATGTCTTGTTCAATGTTCGGTTGCACCTTGTTAGCTAACCAAGCTAGCTCGTGCCAGAGAACAGCATAGGGATGGGACAATAATGGATTTTATCGTGGATAAATCGTGATAAAAAACACAGAATTTCCATTAACGTGATAATCGTGAATATCATGTCCTATCTGTGATGCAATAAAAATATTTGTTTCTTAAAAAAAGTCGTAATGTTTCGAGAAAAAAGTCACAATTTTATGAGAAAAAAAGTCAGAATGTTTCGAGAAGAAAGGCATATTGTTTTGAGAAAAACATTGTAATGTTTTGAGAAAAAAAGTCACAGCAAAGCAAAATGTAAGGAAAAGTGATTCCATATTTCGCTGATTATCGGGATAATATCGTGAATCGCAATTATTTTGGCCAGGATAATCGTGACATGAAATGTTCATATTGTCCCATACCTAGAAGAGCATTTAGCTCGAAATGTTACTGCTGTCTGTGCGTGGACCTTTTCTTTATGTTTTCATTTTTTGGTCCAGCACCTGCCTTTAACGGTTCTTGGATGTGTGCAACTACGATGCATTAATTTTAAAAATGGTCCTGAAATCAGTTCAAAGCTTCCAAAGCTGATTTTTCAAATGTACCACATGTTATTTCCATCTTTGCAGAAAGATTATGCTTGTTTGGGTTGATGTCAAGCATAGCTGCTGTACCATCTGCATGTCTGCATCTATCAAACTGCATGCTGGGAGCTGTCTCCCTATTATTTCTCTTTGGCTTGGCCGTTCACCCATTTACCCATCCATCTGTCCACCTATTTGTATCTACATTTCCCCCCTCTCTCTCTCTCTCTCTCTCTCTCTCTCTCTCCCTCCCTCTCATCCTCTTGTTAGAGCTGCTGAATTATTTATCATCAGACAGTGGGCTCGGCTGCGGAGCCAGGAGGGGATGGAGAGCTAGAGAGAGCGAGAGGAAAAGATGGAGAGAGAAAGGGGAAGTATGGAGGTGTCCAACGCTGCAGGAAGCCGTGAGTCAGCAGGGAGAGAAAGACCCAGTGGGAGGGAAGACGCAGAGAGTTTATAGATAGCTTTGGGTGATACGACTGGAGAGAGTGGCATCAAATGCCTCCCGGTGTGAACGTGTGTGTGCATGCGCCTATCGATTGAGCAGAGAAGGTCATGGAGCCGAGAGGAGATTAGCAAACTAGACTCCGGAGCAAAGCGGCAGAGCTAACACCTCCTCTGAATAGCAGCTAGACAGAAAAAGGAGAGCCAAAAAAAAGAGAGAGAGAAGGCGAAGGACGAGAGGAGCTGCACCAGTATGGGGGAGAGCTATATGTACCAGCGCCTCCCCTACACCAGAGGAGAGGAGGAGGAGGAGGGGGAGGAGGGCGACGAAGAGGAGAGAGACGGGAGGATCAGAGAGAGTGTCGGGAGACAAATGGTAAAATGTGAAGTTGTGGGTGGATGTGCAGTGATTCTTCTCTCTCTCTGTAATTAGAGTATGTGCGTGTGTTTGTGAGATACAGAGTGTGTGTGTGTGTGTGTGTGTGTGTGTGTGTGTGTGTGTGAGGATGCAAGTGCGTTTGTGATCGTGTGTGTATTGATGGTGATTGTACGTACGTATTGTACTACAGACTATATTCCATTTGATTTTAATTTAAAGGTCCCATATTCTGCTCATTTTCAGGTTCATACTTGTATTTTGGGTTTCTACTAGAAAATGTTTACAGGCTGAAAAAACACAGTATTTTTCTCATACTGTCTGTCTGAATATACCTGTATTCAGACTGTCTGAAATGTTTAGTGCCTGTCTCTTTAAGACCCCCCTCCCGGAAAAAGCCCAGTCTGCTCTGATTGGTCAGCATTTCCGGGTCTTCTGCACCTCTGCTCTCTGCGTCTCTGCACCGTCATTGCAGTCAGAGAATGACTTTCTACCTATATGTAGTATAGTTGTGACATCACAACTTCAGGGAAATCCTGACGGCTCGTTTAAAGGCACAGTTTCTGAATACAGGCTGTGTGCATTTCTCTGTGGATTGAACTTTTCGATACTTTTACAGTATTTATATAGCACCTAGAGCTGCTTTATAATAAATAAAAAAAAATACATGGACATCTCAAATCTCACTTTTACAATATGGGACCTTTAAATTAATTGTTTTGGCTAGTAATCCCTAATCTGCCGGGCCCTGCTCTTCAAATGTGGCTTAACTAATTCAGGCTAGCATGCTGTTATCTGGCTAAAATAATCCTGTTTATTTTCATCTAATCTAATTTGGTTCTTTGGAAGCAGTTAGATTTGGTAATCCTGGATGAAGTGCATCTTATTTTGAATGAAAGTGTGCTGATCATGTGACTGCAGTAGGTGTGTTCCTACATTGTTAGTTGTCAGTTACTAGTTTGTCCACTAACAAGTTTACTTTTCGATGTTGTGCTCTGTACATATCTACAAAATTAGAGATCTGTATTGAAAATGTTTGTTTATGTTATGTGTTTAAAGTGAGAGTAAAACGTCCTCTGATACTTATACAGCGCCGGGGTAAAGCCTGCACTCTATCACGTGCCGGATGTCAGGCACCTTCCACTATCTCCGCTATCCATCTATTTTATTTTTAAGACTTTTATTGACAAAACAGTTTTTGCACAAAACATTTCATATCATAAGTGTTCATGAAGTCCAGTCCAGTGTAGATGGAGGGCACCGTCGCTGCAGCCGGGGCGTAGCGCCGCCCACGATGATTGCGATTGGTTTAAAGAAATACAAACAAGCCAGAGCCTTTTCCCTCTATCCCAGAATGAAAACTCTGTGTAGCCAGACGGACACAGCGCTGTGGAGATAGGTCTGGAAATGCTAAAGACTAAACGCACATTGACAGCTTTACATAATGTACATTTTTGGATGCATTTTGTTGTTTCCTGGTAAATTCTTCACGTAGGTGCAAGGTATATCAAAAAGTATCAATAGAAAGGGTAACGCCTGCACACTTACTCCATTAAGCCACACAAAATGTATTTGACAACGTTTCGATTGGGAGGATCTTCAAATACATTTTGTGTGGCTTAATGGAGTAAGTGTGCAGGCGTCTCCTTTTCTATTTCTCCTGGTAAATTCTTCTCATTCCCACTTAAAACTGTCTCAACATACATGATGTGACATCATGTTGAGATCCAGATGGGTGGAAAAGTAAAGAATAGTTGACACAAAGTTTGGAATGAATCGACATAAAGCAGTTGTTTGACATTTTGAGGAAAATACTTATTTGCTTTCTTGCAGCTGGTGAGCTTAACTTAGCTTAGCATAAAGACTGGAAACAGGTGGAAACAGCAGCTGGCTCTGTCCCAATGTAAAAAAATAAATAAAAAAATATCTGCCTACCAGCATGTCTAAAGCTCACTAATTAACATGTTATATCTATATTTAATCCATATAAAACTGACGTGTTAAAAGGGGTTAGTGGGTAAAAACATTTTTTTAATATTGATTTTGTAGCTGAGAGTAGCTCCTCTATTTTCCACTGCACATTACAGTGTCCATTAACATCACACTCAATAACTGAACAATTTAATCACACATTCATTCATTCAACCTTTATTTCATCTTGAGGAATCATTGAGGGCATTCCCTCATTTTCAGTGATGTCGAGCGTACAATTAAAACAGAATAAATTCACATAAAAAAGTAATTAAAGACAAAACAAACAAACAACCAGCCAACCACAGAGCACAGTTAAAAACAATTACATTCAAGAGCAGAGCAGTTTGTAATCATGGTTTTAAATTAGCGGTACAATTGTGTTAAGATTGAATGTTTGTTGTAAAATGTTCACATACACATGTTTTTTTTCTGCATGCTGAACACAGAATCAGAATCGTGGATGCACCTGCTGTATGGCAATATGCCAATGTGTCCTCGCATGTATAATAACACAAAGTAAATGTGTGTGTGTGTGTGTGCAGATGCAGTGTGAGGAGGGGACAGAGTGGCTGCTGGAGCTGCTGACAGATGTGCAGCTGCAGCAGTACTTCCTGCGGATCCGTGACGAGCTCAACGTCACGCGGCTCTCCCACTTCGACTACGTCAAGAATGAAGACCTGGAGAAGATCGGCATGGGACGCCCGGGTACGTCCTGTTGTTACCTGGCCTCAGTTTACTCCGGACGACTGTTTGGAAGGAATATATAGTGCATATTGAAGTTTTACAAATAATATATTCAAGTGTATTTGTGCTTAATGTAGGTCCTCAGTGTGAAACAAATCTAAATGTGTTCATGTGTTTGTGTTTGTGCAGGTCAGAGGAGGCTTTGGGAGGCAGTCAAGAGGAGAAGAGCTCTTTATAAACGCAAGTCCTGGATGAGCAAGGTGCATGCACGCACACACGCATGCACGCATGCACACACGCACACGCAGTCTTGTATTTGGTAACATTTGCTCTCTGACTCTGTAACCCGAATGTCTCAACATCAGCTGAACAAAAGTTTGAATACCAAATGAGATAAGTTACATTTGTTAAACATTTTCAACACATTTCTCCTATTAGATAACTGATTTCCAAGGCTGACACTTTTGCAGGGTGACTGTATATTTAAAGTCAGTGAAATAAATGTATTCTTACTGTAAAATGGATCTTATAGAAGCTAAGTAATGTACTGCTTCTTAACTAAAGCCACCTAAAAAAAGGACCACCTAAAACAATCAATATCAGTTTAAGTGTACACTATCTTTAGAATATTTTCACCGCTTTACCTCGCTGTCAAACAGCCCTTTCAAAGCCACCTGTTTTACCTCGCAGAACGTGAGAGTTGTTGGTCTGCCGCTGCCTCGATTGGTTAGTTTGTTAGTAAGAGGAAATGCAGTCGTGCTTGGAAAGAAAACCTTCGTTTTTATGACCCTTAATGGAACAAAAACTACTGCCGTCTCTGCAACACTGAAACATATTAACAACCTTATTAAGAGCAACATATAATGACAATGCAGGGATTTTAATAAACAATAAACTCGACTTTCCCCTGTGACGGGTTATTAATGAAATCTAACTTAAGGTATACT
Source organism: Heterobranchus longifilis (assembly GCA_028570985.1). Classification (NCBI taxonomy): domain Eukaryota; kingdom Metazoa; phylum Chordata; class Actinopteri; order Siluriformes; family Clariidae; genus Heterobranchus; species Heterobranchus longifilis. The sequence goes on along the minus strand of JAOVVB010015721.1, from coordinate 7,044 downwards.
GAGGTGATGTGATTTTCTTTTCTTTTTGTGTAGTTTGCATTGATGTAGTTTTGGTTTTAAGATTATATTGTACAGTTTTATGTCACATGTTTTGTATCTTTTAACATCTTAACATCCACCATTTTGGAAATAAGTGTTATAATTTTTCCATATTATCCCTTACATCAAATCAAACATGTTGCAGTTTCTGAGCATTAAAATGAAAACGTGTCATCGGCTTCTGGGCTCCGTAGGTGTTTCCGGTAAAACGACCCGACGCAGCCGACCCGACGCAGCCCCTCCCCCAGGGGGCGTCGTCCAGCGCGGCACCAGCCAACAGCGAGCCGGCAGCGTCGCTCACCTGCCTGATCAGAGAGTCGGAGCTGCAGCTGTTCGAGCGGCTGGGAGACGGCACGTTCGGGGTGGTGAAGAGAGGAGAGTGGACCGGACCCAACGGCAGAGTGGTGAGACGCAGAGACACACGAGACACGAGCGGAAACGCATAACTCAAATAAAACTTCAAAATTCACCCAAAACAGGCCCAAAGGCATCATTCTGAATTACAGCAGTTTATTCTGGTGGTCAAGGAGACACTACAGGTGAATAGGGTTTTTTAATGAAATGTTGAAATATGCAAATGAGGCATTATTTAATGCTAACTTTTGGTGAATTTAAGAGAAATCTACAGATGTAAATAGACAGATAGAAGTGTAGTAAAATAAACACCTAAATGTGTATTTTGTCTGAAAGAAGACATGTTATAAAAGCAAAGTAGCCCCAAAATCTCAAAATTGCATGTTTTCACCTGTAGTGTCTGTGCTGATATTGTCTGTAGTTGTCAGTGGCGGTGAAGTGTCTGAAGGCCGGCGTGCTGGACTCAGACGGTCTGGACGATTTCATCAGAGAGGTGAACGCCATGCACTCGCTGAGCCACCAGAACCTCATCCGGCTCTACGGCATCGTCCTCACACAGCCCATGAAGATGGTAAAATGCACGCACGCACGCACGCACGCACGCACACACACACAGAGATGAGATATGTAAATAATAATGAGCTGAGTTTTATTTCCATACTGTGTGCAGGTGGCGGAGCTGGCTCCTCTGGGTTCTCTGTTGGATCGTCTGAGAAAGCGGCAGGGTCACATCCTCATCTCCTCTCTGTGTAACTACGCTGTGCAGGTCAGTTCAACACCAAAAAGATAAATCACACGTGAAACACGCATCTTCAACAGTGGGTATGTTTAACTGCACACTAATATTCCACTATTATTCAGAATATAACAATATTCCGAATTTGATGCAGGTCATGTAAACCATGGCTGTGTTTACATGCACACAATATTCTGGTTTCTAAAATATTCCGACTAAGCTGTTTGCATGGCTAATGAAAATGAATATTCCACTAATATTCCTGTTTACATGCAGCTGTGCAAAATGGGACTTCCACCGGTGGAGGACAGCCTCCCTCTTTCATTCCTTCAGCCACCTTCTTGCGACATGGCGTTGCGATGTTTGCACATATGCACAAACCTGTTGATATCCAAGTCTTTCATAATGTAATTTAAAAGTAGGTGTGTTTCTCCTCCTGCTCAGAAATGTTGCATCTCCACCCCAGCCTTGCAGACTGTTGGTTTGTGTACAATGCACAGAGCTGATTGTAAATATGACGCCGTAAACTGTTACAAACTGCAGTAAAAACCCCAATTGAGATGGATATTCTGAATGTGCTGTATACATGTCCAAAGAAAGCTTATAAAACCTCAATAATATCGGCATATCCCACATCTTAATCTGAAAATGCCACATTTGGAATAAGGCCTAATTCAGAATATCCAAACAGAATATGCTGTTTACATGACTCGTATCAGATTTAGAGTATTGTTGTATTCTGAATTATAGTAGAATATTAGTGTGCATGTAAACAAAATCAATATAGCATTTTATGATTAACACATGTGGGATATGCTGGTATTATTCATGTTTTAGAAACATTCTTTGGACATGTATACATTACATTCAGAATATGTGACTCAATTGGGGTTTTTACTGCAGTTTGTGACGTCACCTCTGTGCGTTGCTATGGTTATTGTACACAAACCAACACACAAACCAACAAACCAACAGGCTGGGGTACAGATGCATGCACAAAAGAAAAGCCCACATCTCTGGTCGAAACGAGAAACACAATTACTTTTAAGACGACACCTGACGCACGGCCACGGGAAGCGACGAGACATTAATAAAGACTTGGATATCAACAGGTTTTTTATATGTTTTTTATATGTATATATTTTACAAGAACCTGGTTGGAGGAATGACGACCACCACACAGTGAAACACTTTGAAAAAATCCTGTTTTGCATGAGAGAAAGTAGTTCCTAAATCAAACTGCTGTGGATTATCTTGAGTAACCGGGTCGTGATTTCTGGAAAGAGACATTGCTGTTGAGTTTTTCAAATATATTTTTTAGGCAGACATCTCTACAGCCGATATCGCCAACACTATAACTCACCAAAACAATCCAGACAAATAGAGAAATAGCACTACAGGTGAGAGGGAGAATGTGTATTTTTGATTTTAGGGTGAACTGTCCCTTTAGGAAGTAGGATCATTTTCTCAACACATAAAGGAGCATTTCATCCTTCAGTTCATCACAAACAAATTCAAAATCACCAAATTAGGAGATACATGGTTTTCTCTGGACAGGGGATAACAATGTGTAATATGAAAAGTAACTAAAGCTGTCAGGTAAATGTAGTGATGTAAAAAGTACAACATTTATCTCTGTGATGTCGTGCATTAGAAGTATAAAGTAGCAGCAAGAAGGGGTGGGAATCTTTTTTTCTACAACAGAATCCAGATATTGCTACTGATGGACAGTAATCCTACACACCAGATCAACATTGTGTCAAACATTATTGTGTGATCTGAAAAATCACACAAATACCAGTTTTACAGTGTTATTTTGTGTACAATTTATTTTTGAAATTGGCAAGTTTGTGAGAAATAAAAAGCTACGCTCAGCCTACCAATTTTATTTATGTAACAGGCAGCATTTTTATTGTTTGTATAACTTGAATCTGTTATTCTTGAAGTCACTGAGAATTGAGAAATACTGAAAACTTTTGAGTAAAAAGTGTTTATTTGTGCAATTTTAGCATGAATATAGAATGTTTACATTATTGCAATTAGTTGATATAACTTTTTCAAATATAAAAACTCCATAATCTTACACACACTTTACTGTACAGCTTACAACTTTACATGCCATAATTCACGACTGGAGTAGATCCTGAAATTAGCACCTCTATGTCCTGAATCAAGAATTGAAATCAAATTGAATCGTGAGATACTGAAAGATTCACACCCCTGAGTACAAGTACCTCAAATGTATACTTGAGTAAATGTACTTAGTTACATCTCACCCCTGTCTCTCTCTGACCCGGTGCAGGTGGCGTGCGGCATGGCGTACCTGGAGCAGAGGCGTTTCCTCCACAGGGACCTGGCCGCCCGCAACGTTCTGCTGTCCACCAACGACACGGTGAAGATCGGAGACTTTGGCCTGATGAGGGCGCTGCCAACACACACCGACCAATACATCATGGAGGAGGGCCACAAAATCCCTTTCCCATGGTGAGAAGAGCGTCTGAATTATGCGTCGTTTTGTAGCCAGGCTCCAGTGATTCAAACAGTTCTGCAGTTTCCTCTTTTTCTCTGACATCTCCTCCGTGTCTCTGTCTTCGTCCTCGTCTCTCTCCAGGTGTGCTCCGGAGTCTCTGAAGTCTCGTAGTTTCTCTCACGCGTCTGATACCTGGATGTTCGGGGTCACTCTGTGGGAGATGTTCACTCACGGACAGGAGCCGTGGCTGGGCCTTAACGGGAGCCAGGTGCGTGCACATGCACACACACATATTTTCTAGTTTCGGGATAAAAATATCTATTCTTGCATATGATGTTTTCTGAAAAAAAAAGTTTAACCCACAACAATTCCAGCTTCCCGCAATTTAAAAAATGCACGAGGTAATAATGATGCTTCAGTTATGTATGTGTCTGTTTGCAGATCCTCCACAAGGTGGACGTGGAGGCCGAGAGGCTGACTAAACCAGACGACTGTCCTCAGGATATTTACAACGTCATGCTGCAGTGCTGGAGCCCCAAACCCGAGGACAGACCGACTTTCATCGCCCTCAGAGACTTCCTGCTCGAGGTAGCGTAGAAGTCTTAGTCTAAATGAGATCCATAAGTCCTTTGCAATAACAAGCAGGGTTCCCATACGTCCTGGAAATCCTGGACATTTACAGACTAGTTTTCTAGTCATGGTCATTAAAATGACCAAAATATCGTGGAAATAATCTATGTTGTCCTGGAGAATTGTAATTGTATTTTAGCCTCTCACTCAGATCGCCTACAGAAACCGAGGTGCTTGCTTGTTTTTTTAAACAAATCATCTTGGGTGCCGCTGAGCTCCGGGTACAGCGACGGTGCTCTTGCATCCAGTGCGTGAGAGACACACTGGATGTTTTATACCGACACTGTACATCCGGTGAACCAGACTATTTAAACAGTTTCCACTCACAAACCAAAGTACCTCTATTAAGTTGTGAAGATTTCAAATAAGAGATTTCATTTTTCTAACTCATTAAAAAGAAATATCTCAATCTTGTACATCGCAGAAATGTAATATTTCACAATCATATTTATTATGTGTTCTCGAAGCTCCAAAAGCAGTTTGTCACCAAAGTGATGCAAACAAAGGACAATGAAGGGAAAACAAATAAATCAGCGCTATACAAAATGACATGACGTGTTTGTCTCTTATGATCCTGCTGACGACTGTGATAAATCATCAGACTTCAAACTGTGTGTGTGTGTGTGTGTGTGTGTGTGTGTGTGTGTGCGTGTGCGTGTGTGTGTGTGGGTGTATGTTCTGCAGACGATGCCGACAGACATGAAAGCGCTGCAGGACTTTGAAGAAGAAGACAAGCTCCAGATTAAAATGAACGACGTCATCACCATCATAGAGGGAAGGTCAGTTTGTTACGCAACACATGCAGAAGGATGTCATTTAATTCTTGTACACACAGCAGTATTTTAAAGGGAGAGTTTGGATGTTTTAAAGTGTGGTTGTATGATGTACTTATCCATAGTCAGTGCATTAGCAGTAGATGGCGGTCGGCTCGCCTCCAGTTTGGAGAAAGAGACAACGTATTTGATCCAGCGGCTGCTGTCTGTTGTCCTGTCCTGCTGTGTGTTGGTCGCTGCTTTATGTACTTTGTGCTTATTGTTGCTGTTGTATTTTGTTGTGTTGCTGCTGCTGCATGTACAGTATTGTGTTGTGTTGTACCCTTGTTGCTGTTACAACCTGTTGTTGTGTCCTGTTTTGTGCTCCATGCTGCTGTGTGTCTCTGTCTTGTCTAAGATTTTAATCTCAATGTGACTTCCTGGTTAAATAAAGGTTATATATATGTATATCTCTCTTTGACAAAATTACTGATTTTGAAAGTCATCCTTGTGTGTGTCAGTGTGTACTTCACATGGAATGAAGGTCAAGAGAACAAATGCGTCTTTTGTTGACAGTGGATTCCTTGCATTGTGGGAAATGACTGTAATTACTGTAATTATCTTAACAAGTTAACAAGATATTGCTCAATTTCCGCTGTCAATTATACATTCACATTCATGTGACAGTGACAGTTTGTTGCACTTTAGAAATGTCCCGTTATTGTTAAATGATGTTGAGTATGAGGACACAGATCATCAGGACAGAGGTCAGCATGTCATGTGGTAAACAGAGTACTTTCTTTATTATCTCCATGTGTGTGTGTTTTCAGGGCAGAGCACTACTGGTGGCGAGGTCAGAACAGGGGCACGCTGCGCGTCGGTCAGTTTCCGCGTCACGTGGTGACGTCAGTCGCCGGCCTGTCCGCCCACGACATCAGCCGACCGCTCAAACACTCCTTCATCCACACGGGACACGGAGACACGGACCCTCACAGGAGCTGGGGACATGCAGATCGCATAGACAGGTTAATGATACTCACTCATTAAAGCTGTAAAACCTTAGTTTTATTTATATAATGTGGAATAAAACAGTACATGGAAGCATTTAATCTAGAGTTCAACACTAGTAGGAAAAAACACTTGTAACAGCCTTTTTTAACAATAAAAATGTTAAAATGCAGACCTCCCTTCCTCTATAATGTCCAGCTAAAAACAGATTAGATTCAATTCAACTTTATTGTCATTGTACAGTACTACTAAGACAACAAAATGCAGTTTGGCATCTAACCAGAAGTGCAAAAAAGCAGTAAAGTGCAGAATAATGTAGATAATTTACAGAATAAAATATAGAAAAATAGAATGTGGAATAACCAGTAAGAGGTATGAACACACTAGATATATATGAGCAGTATGAATAGTATTAACAGTGAAAAACAGCCAGTGTGCTGCATACTGAGTCCGTATGATCACAATAACAGATATTTGAGGTTTATCTGTGCTACTTTCCACATTTCCCCCAACATCTGTACACCATCAGTCGTAAACTTGGTTACATTGGTTCCAGTTGTCATTAAATGATGAAGCTGCGGAGTGACAGACAGCAAATAGAACAACAGGACAGAGTAGACAAGAACATTGTGGATGTTGAAAATAAACAGGAAATAATGCAGCACAAAGGGTACAACAAGGACATAGAAATAAATACTACAAAATGAAATACAGTGACAGCACAGTTGTACAGATTAGAAATAACCTATATGGAGGAATATTCACCAAGAACCATATACCAGTTTACCGGCTTGTATAAACAGATATGATGTCATAGTTTCAGTCAGGTGTTTTCGTAAGTAAGAAAGCAGAGACCTCCATATCTTAGAAAAGTTGATTGAGTAGCCTCTACTTTTCCACTTTCAGAAACCTTCAGCTTCTGAGATGAAAGAATCAGACAGCAGATAAAATGACAATAAAGCCAGATGACATAAACACAGTGGAAGTAAAGACAATGGAATGGATAGAAACAAATACTAAGAATACTGAGAATAAATAACAGGAACATATATCAA
>JAOVVB010015705.1:0-15000 GCA_028570985.1 Heterobranchus longifilis | reverse complement strand
AAGCTTTCTATTTATTTTTGTTTATTAGTATTCATATTCCAGCTATTATCCCCATGCTTATGTGTTTTTTATTTGTTTATTTATTTATTATTTATTTATCACCTCACTGTTTTTGTTTGTTTATATCATGTTACCCCCTCTTGTGTGGGAGAGAAGGGACCTTCTTGGATAAATAAAGGATTTAAAAAATATGTATAGGTTACAGGGCATGCATGTCAAGTTCCTTGTTATGTTATGTGCATGCACATGTGGAAACACTCAAACTGCTCTCCTCACACAGTTTTGCACACATGCACGCATGCACACACGCACGCACACACCATGTTAGCCTTTCTGATGAACTCTCTGATCAGGTCTTTCATGCCGGCTGCTCTGCTGTCAGCCTGGAAATAAACATCAACGTTGAGTCCATCAGAATCTGTCCACTTCTCATCTGCAGAGGACAAAAACACGATCACAGATGGAAGGAACATACTCAAAAACTCCAAAAAAGTTAAAGGAGACATATCATCAAAAACCCAATTTTTCAGTGCTTGTGCACATATATTTGTGTATCTGCAGTGCTCACCAACCCACACACTGAAATAAAACACAGTCAGGTTGTTGTGGGCTGCACAGATCAGAAAACGTGACTCTACAAGCCGTTCAGATTTGGCCCTGCTTCTGATGTCAAGTGCAGGACTCATTAGAAAATACCGCCGCCCATCTGAATCTCCACCCACAGCTCGAGAACTACACTGAAAAAAATGATCTGAGCAGATGTAAATACAGCATAATTAAATCTGTGATATTAACAATAAAAAATAAGTTTGTATCTTTACATAAATATATCTAGTGCATTTGTTCAAAACTCAAGACATTGTGCAGGATGTTTTTACGTAATCCCACACAACTCTGTTCCAATAAAACTGAGGAGTGGGCGGAGCCACAGGTTTAGGAATCATGAGTGTTTTGAGTCGTAGAAAACTGCAGATGCAGATGATCCAATCAACAACATCATCAAGTGTGGGTTGAAACAATTATATTCTCACGTAACCACACTTTCAGAAATATGGTTTAAAATAATTGCAGTCTTGCTTAATCTATACATAATAAAGAGCAGACTTGTTTTTTTTCGGGAGGTGGGCTCAAGAGACAGGCGTTAAAACTGCGGTTAGAGTGAATACATGTATATTCAGACGACAGTATGAGAAAATAATGTGTTTTTTTTTAACATGACAGCATGTAAACTTGTAAAGCATGAACTTGGAAAAGAGCATGATATGTCTCCTTAAAAATGTAATTGGGATTTTACACATGTTGCATACATGTGTGATGTCGTGTGAGTGTGTGAGCGTGTGGAATATTTTTGTGCTACTTCACATGGAGGGCAAACCTATTTTATTTACGTCATAAGTAATACAGATAAGAGAGATGGAAAACAGAAAGAAAGACTGAGAAAGAAAATAAATCTATGTACAATCTATTTTATGCTTTAAGTGTACTTAAGCAAACCCCATTTATATTACTTTGCAAGATAAAATCGAAAGAATATTTTGCTGTAATTTTTCAATACAGTGAGCCTCATATTATCTCAAAATCACCTTCACTTTCCTCTTGACCTTCTTGTTGCTCGATGGTGAACGTAACTATTGTGTTGGCCTGAAGGACAAATATTAACACATGAAACATATTAACCCATGAAAACTCCAGGGAATGTCCTTTTCAGAGCAAGGTCACTTACATGGTCATTGAATGCATCATTAACTTTGGTTACACACAATAAGAATGTATTGTGTTTGTGAATCATTGCTGCCTGGATCACTGACTATTAAATTAAAATGTATTCTCTCAGTCCCACAAGCATCTAGTTTATAAATGAGACCGAGGTAGATCCTAAAAGTTTTGGGCATAATTTTAGATTTTACATGAGCTATTACATTTCTTCTCTCTGAATGACAATTCAATTGATGAGTCCCGTTTAATTTTATAGTTTAAGATTCTCCTGTTTGCATCACAGTTAGTATATAAAACCGGATGTTTTTTTAACGAAAGTTCGGGACAATAACCGCTGACTTTCGCTAACTTATGGCATTTGCGTTACAAACGTCCTTATTTTAACCCAAACCACAATGTTTTTCCTAAACTTACCACCTACTTTTGTTGCCTAATTGTATGTTTTGTTTGAATTCACAAAACTGCGACCGTATAGTGAAGCCGTAAAAGTGACGGCCAGTAAATATTTGTGAAGAAGAAAAAAAGTGCTATGAGCTCACATTGATATCTGCTACATATGAAACGTACAAATGTAACACATCTATGGTAAAATGTACAAATGTTACATATCCGTGGCTTGCAGAAACATGCAATGCCAACATTGATTTAACATGGGCTCTGAAAGACTGAAACCACCTCTCCATCGCAAGAACATATTGTGAAAGATGGAGCTGTGCATTTTTAGTTTAATGTGGTGATTTCTAGCAGATAACCAGGTTTATTATGATGGCAGCATTTAAACAGGAGAGGAAACAGGAAACCAGATCAGCCACCTGTGGCTCCTGCCATGATTTGGAATTTCCCAAAAGCTCCTAAATGTCACATTTGAGCATGTGCAGAAGGAGCATAGATTTTATTAAATTATACTGCATGCTAATTGTGATTATTAAAGGAAATATGGGAACACATTGTGTTCTGGCAGAAGATTCTTAACGACAGGGGCTCTGACAAGATGTCGAGCAAATAACCAAGTCATGAAAATATTATGTAACGTAAGTGACATTAATGTTGCCGTTTGACAGCTATAACAAGCTGATGATAACCTCAGTGTGTCATGATGTTTATCAGAACAAGCAACCAAAACAATAAACACTCAGCATGTCCACTGAGTGTTCTGTATGTACTGTTTGTATTATTTCACATATTGTTTAGACTAAAAAAAGTGCTAAAACTTTCAAAGACCATCTGATATATCTGTCTTATTTTCTTTTTTCTCATTGGCAAACCATGCGGTGCATACAGAGTAGTTACCTGCATGTAACCCCGGTTCTCTGAGTCTGTACAGAGCTCTCTGTATACAGAAACCACCTTTTTCGGGAAGCACGCACACCGAACTGGATACAGCGACTTCGTTCATTCCTATGAAAGCTGCTCAGTGGTGCATGAAGTCAAAAAAGCTCAACTGCCGCCTCTAAAAATCCCCAGATGAACGGCGCTTCTTCTGCATTGTATGGCCCATAGAGCAGACGCACTAGAGACTTCCATCGACGGAGCCGGCTACATCCGGTTTTGCGCTCCGGCTAACTTGAATGGGGATTAAATCCTTCAATCGTGCGGCTCTTCTAGACTTTCCAAATGTTATCAAACCGAATGGATCTAATCCTGATAGTAAAATGAGTCATTTCATGTAAGTTTATGGGAAAAAGTATTTTTCAGCCACCATAGTTGTAATACCACCGTTTGGCCACTATGTCAAATTGGTTTCAACAGTCACTTTTGAGTGAGTTGTCCAGTTTCATTCATTGCAGCCCATTAGAGTCAACGCACGACTCTTGTAAAGGTTTGGATTTAAGAACCAGCCCTCTAAAAGTGAATAGATTTTTGTTGGCTTAGAGTAAAAGTCGTGATCCAGTCAGCAATGTGAAGTAGAAGTAAGTGTAAAAGAAGAAAGAAAAACATGTGCTTTCACCAAAAATAGTTTCAGTTTGGCAGCTCTCACACTTTTGACATTTTTTTCTTTCTGAAAGAGCTGGAGATATTTCTTTCCCCCTCAGACACAAGAAGGAGGTAAAGGTGTTATGATTTTGTGGGAAGCATGGCCTCAAATGCAGACCACTGAAAACATCAGGCATTTCTTATATTAAATATAACTATTCACATGTTTGCAATCCCTATTTCCTGAACATCAATATCAGAAGGCATCTGTTACAGCTACAGTAATTCAGAACTTTTTTTGCAATTATTGTAAAATATCTCAAAATATATAGAGCTATCATGTATTTATTTACTTTCCTAGGGGTCACGGTAACCCAAAAGGAATGTCTTTGACAAAAAGAGATGAATGTAAAAAAGGAATGAGGGTCTTTTCAGTGAACTCTGTATTCATCCGACAATGACACTGTTTGATCACCTACAAGATAACATGTTTATTTTTCCGTTCATACCAAACAGGCCACATTTATTCCTGGACGCTTATCATGGAACACATAATGAAGAAAAACAAAATGTGTGCGTGTGTTTGCTAGTGTGCAAACACTTAACTACTTGATCCAGATAAAATAGAAATGTGGAATTTTATTTGCCTATTTCTCAACACAGTCGTAAACTTGCGGTTTATGGTTTTCAGGGCTGTTACACATCCTCCAAATCTGGATGGTAAACCATGATTTAATCCTAAGATCCTACCTGTTACACAATAACACGGCTGTTGGCTTTCTTCCAACTATGAGGTAATGTCAAAAGGACAAATCAAGGTACTTATTTTATTAATCTGCCTTCTTTGTCCCGGCTGCCCTAAAGAATAACAACAAATGTATATATACTCTTACCAGAACTGTGTGTGTGTGCGTGTGTGCGTGTGTGTGTGTGTGTGTGTGTGTGTGTGTGTGTGTGAGAGAGAGAGCTATTTTAAAACACTCCATTGCAAGTAAAAGTCCTGCAATCATAAGTATAAAAGTATTAACGATAAAATGTCCATAAAGTACTTAAATGCACCACTGAATGTATAAAATTACTTCATAATTATTATTGATTAACATGTAGCATTTTAATGTTGCAACTTTTCACTACTATGCATCATTATCTATAAGTTGATATGTTTTGTATGAACTATAGCTGTAAAATAAAAAAAAGAGTAAAAAAGTACAATATGTGCCTCTGAAATGTATGAAGTAGCATAAAATGGAAATAGTAAAGTACAAGTACATAAACATTTTACTTGAAAAGTTTATATGTTTAATTTCCACCACTGATTTTTACCAAATGGCATGTTGCATCTATATCACAATAATAATATTACTTTAGGATGACCATAGTTTTTTTTTTTGAATAGGCCATGTTGAAGTGGTCAAATAAAATGGTCATTTAATATGTAGTTCTGCAGTGGTTTTGTAAATATTGTGCATACTCCAGCGTGTTCCAAAGCTCTGATATGACTAAGATGCTGAGGCTGACTGAGTCACTGCGGCTGCACTTTGTGCAACTGTTTGCACACACAGCAGGCAAATCTCCTGACTCCTCCCCCTGTGCAGGCTGTTTAATTCCCGTGAGGTGATGCCCTGGCTAGTAACTTAATAAAGCTGCTGGATGCAATCCCGGGGCACAATGTGTGGATCATGTTCGTGTGACAGACCTGCTCTCTGCTCTGCTCCTGCTCTCACACAGCCTGCTGCTCTCCTGTAAGTACTGCAGGGTCACACTGCCATTTCAACTCTTAGATGTGATGAAGGGAGGGATGTCTCTGCTGCTTGAATAACTCACCAGGACTTATGAATGAGAACACATCACACGCAGAGAGGACAGAGAGAGGGAGAGCGCGTTATTGCATTTGGTAAGTTTTAGCCTTTTGACCTATAGGAAATGTTTGAAGTTATCAATGCAACTTTGTTGCCTTGGAGGTTTGCTGGTATTTAATTTTAATTTTCAACACTTTTATGAATGTAGAGTAACTTAACAGATGCTTCAATTAATGTAAATCATATTCTCTTCAGCATTAATAGTCAAAAGATGGAAATTTTCCCTCCATCCTGGTTAAAGTTCAATGAGTGACAGCAATTAAACAGTGTATGCTTTGACTGTAAGTGTGATAATTTGCCCCTGTACACAATGTTTAAAGAATGCTCTGTATGGCGTTTTGTGATGGAAAGTCACTGGCTTAAATCCCTAGTGGAGTTATAAATGTTGTGCCCAGAGGCAGCCATGCTGATAGGGTTCAGAACATTTCCAGCCACATGCACACACCAGGAATACATAAGTAGGCTAATCATTCTGCTCATTATTCTTTTTGCCAGGAGGTTCCTGTCCTGGTGTAACTGTCAGAGCATAATGGTGGCGTTTAAAGGGATCTGGACCAAGGACTTCTGGAGGGCTGTGTCTGGAGAATACCTGGCCACTCTCATCTTTGTCCTTCTCGGAGTGGGCTCCACCGTCAACTGGGCTGCAGGGGAGGAGAAACCTCCTCCGGCCGACCTAGTCCTTATCTCCCTGTGCTTTGGCCTGAGCATCGCCACTATGGTGCAATGTTTTGGCCACATCAGCGGTGGACACATTAATCCGGCGGTCACTGCAGCGATGGTTGTAACTAGAAAGCTGAGCCTGGCAAAGGCATTGTTCTATGTGGTGGCTCAGTGCCTGGGAGGCATCACAGGGGCGGGGATCCTCTACCTCGTCACACCTGCTGCTGTCAGAGGATCCTTCGGTGTGACCACGGTAAGAATCCCAGCATTTGTTTTTTTTTTCTTGTGTGTATGATACGATTTCTGAAAGTTCATTTGGAAAATCTCCTCCTTCCAAGGTGAACTCCAACATCTCACTGGGACACGCTCTTCTCGTGGAGCTCCTTATCACATTCGAACTGGTCTTCACCGTCTTCGCCACCTGCGATCCCAAACGCACCGACCTGGGAGGCTCTGCTAGCCTCTCCATCGGTTTCGCTGTGGCTATTGGTCACTTATTTGCGGTAAGTAGCAGAATATTTATAGCAGTGCTTTTCAAATAATTTTGACCTCTCACCTTGTTGTTCCAAAGTTCTCATGACTCCAGCAAGAGGATTGTCAACTAGACTACATAGAAACAATGAAGTATTAACACAAAGTGTATATTCAAACAAGACTAGGTTGAAACCTAGTATGCGGCTGGACTGCAACATATCAGTAAACGATTGTCCACATCCAGAAGTTTCACCAGAAAGTAGCAGCTAAGCTAGCATTAGCATGGACAAGCTACATGTTGAGTGAATTAGCTGAGCATCAGCAAAACAGCCTTAATTAAATAAACCAAAAGGCTCAATCCATGTCCCGTTCAGTCAGAAATAAACTCAGTTTCTCCAACGTGCCCCGTTATGCCTCTTAATTACTGACTGCGCAGCTCCATGTGCTCAATTGCGCAGTTGTGCATTTCGCCACAAGAGGGCAGTGCTACGTCAGTCAACAGCTTTTCCAACACACACTTCATCAGCGAGTCAGCGACAGACTTTCCCATTTATAGGGCTGGTACTGCGGTCCAGCCAAAATTCCCCATCTACGTATCAGCTGGCACCCAATCCTGAAACTGTGTGATTTCCATGTCTTTTTTATTATAAAGATATGCTATATAAATACTGTGAATGTATAAAAAATGCTCAATCCACGGAGAAATGCACTCTGCCCGTATTCATAAACTTTGCCTTGAAACGAGTCATCAGGACTTCCATGAAGTTGTGATGTCACAACTATACTATATATTGGTAGAAAGTGCCACTACAGTGCCGTTACAGTCATTCCCCGGCTGCAATAACAGTGCAGACACGCCGAGAGTGCAGATACAGAAGACCCGGAAACTCTGACCAATCAGAGCAGACTGGGCTTTTTTGGGAGGTGGGCTTGAAGAGACAGGTGAATGTTATTTTAACATTAATGCATGTCAACATGCTCTAGTAGAAACCCCAAATACAAGTATGAGACTAAAAACAAGCATAATATGGGACCTTTAAAGATTCAACTCAAAAGAGTATCAAATTCAACACACCACATTAAAGAATTATAGATCAAGACGAGTTCCAAGTACATGCCCCTTACTTAGCATGCACTGAGAGCTGGAGCACTGGTGCTACTTGAGAAAGAACAGGTGCATCAAAGCATCTATTCTTCTGTGTGTGATATTCTCACTGATTCACACCCACATGCACATCTTTATTGGAGGCTGCCATCGCATAGCAACCAATCTCTGGGGGCTCCCTGAACCCTGCAGAGCAAATGAATGCACAGGGAAATAGATGTTATCTCTCGCACTGCTCAACGGATTTGTCCCTGGGTCTGTTTAGAAAATGCATATATATCTTGACTTGCATTAGATATATTTTGCAGTATAAGACATGTTCTGTAAGTCAAAGTAAGACAGCATTACACCTACAAACATATATCTGATGATAATGTTGCACAAAGCTGTGATGTTTTATCATTTCGACTGAAAGCAATGCTGTTATGTGTCTTCTAGATCCCCTACACTGGAGCCAGCATGAACCCTGCTCGATCCTTTGCGCCTGCGCTGGTCACACTTAACTTCGAGAACCACTGGGTAAGAGATACTTCCCTAAGAGGATAATCTTTCTTGTAGGACTGTGTGTGGCCAACACATTACTCAGTGACTCTTAAAAGTGTCTGGGTCAGTTTGACTGGCCATTTCTATAAGTATTTAGCACGATAATAAATCTGGTTCAAATGTTACGTCAATATGAAATCATTTGCAGCATGATGCTGTCCTGCAGAGGGCTCGACTACAGTAGGTCAGTATGTTGAAACCTGGTAAGGTCGCATTTGCGGCACCATTGCCAGAACAGTAAAAACAGGTGTCACCTAAAAATACAATCAAAGAATCGTCTTTCACTTATATCAGTATAAATGCAAAGAGAAAACCTCGTGAGGTGGTTTAAAATCGTACATATGACCCTTGAGGTTATGACTTCATCACAACTAAAGAAAGGAATCATCAGTTTACAGCATGTTATCCTCTACATAATGAGATGCCACTGGAAGAGGTGTAAAATAGCATTAGCGCTGAATTTTTGTATCCTGGCAATTATTTCCACAGAGCTATTTGCAGACAGCATGGTGTCAATGTTGTGAGTATTGGGTGATGTGCTGGGGTATAACACTGTCTGTAACTGTCACTGTGGCTGGTATCATATTCGGAAGTGTCCTTTCTTGGAGGCAAATGCTCGGTGTCGCAGAAACTGATCTACCTGGCTCTGATTAAGGTTGACCCTCTTTTCCAGAGCAGGACAGTTTGACAGTTTTGGTCGCGATGCCAGTGCTGCAATAAAACATCTCCAAAACATCCGTTTTGTGAATTCAAACAAAACATAAGTTTAGGCAACAAAACTCGGGAATGTCCTCGACAGAAAAACAACAACACTTGTCGTTTGTACAAGTAGTAATTACAACCCATGTGTGACATTTTATTATTAGGCAGCGCCCTCTAGTGTTCACATATATTATTGCGGGCGGAAAGCAGGAAGTCATTTAACTAGTGGGATGGGTCAAACAAATACAGGAGTTTATCTCAGGAGATCGGTGTTCGTGTCCCGTTTAAAAGTAAAATTAAATGGCGAGTTATTTTTAACTTAATGTAACAACTGGAACGTCAAGTTCCATGTCACATGTGTGATTACATCATTTACGTATGCACTTAAGTGATTTAATGTAAGAAAATATACTTTTTTCTAACCATACCAAGTTGTTTTGTTGCCTATAGACCTACCAAAACAATGTCAGTTGACAACAGCATTTTTTAAACGTGACGTTTAGTTATGACGATGGAAAATGAACATGTGGGTTGTATTTGCGTCCACTGCTAGGGGCGGTATTTTAGTAAAAACGCTCATATGGGTTGTAGACCTATTACAGAGCAGGAACAAATGACAAATATGGTCATATGGTTTGGAGGACTTGTTGAAACTAGGTGGGTAAGTTTAGGAAAAACATTGTGGTTTGGGTTAAAATAAGGACGTTAGTTTCACAAAATCGTAAAATCAATGTAAATAACAAAAATCAGCAGTTATTGTCCCGAACTCTTGTTAAAAAACATCCAGTTTTGTTGGTCTCAAACAGTGGTTTGCTGCTGTCTGCTGCTTGGCAGCCGTGTCACCTAAGTTACACACCATCCCCTGTCCCCTACACCTCCTAATGAGAAACTACAAATGTTAATATGATACGTATGAAACATGGTTTGCAGTAACGTACAATGCCAACATTTTATTCTGGCGACTGGGCTGCACCGTTATTGTCATTTTATCAACATGCTGCAGGCATATCATAATTGTTTGAATGGTTGACATTATCATTTGACTTAAACATCTATTTCAGAGTGGTTATCACTTGAGTAATTGCCAGAGGCTGCAGTGATCCAATCAATCAGCGTGACTGAACTTCACACACTTCAGTGTTCTTAACTCTCAAACGTACTATAGGCTTTCTCCACAATGAAGGCCACACACATAAACAAAAATTACTTGTACACACACACACACACACACACACCCCGAGGCCAGACTACAATGGTTGCAGTTCTGCTCCCCACCAGCAGATGACCAATTCTCTGTCTTTTCCCCAGTGGACCGTTCTGTCTGGGTTCTCCATGAATTTCCCTTTCTTTTCATCACTCTCTGATGTCCAGCTGCTCCTGTCAACACCTTCTTACAGCAAGCAATTCATTGCAACATACTGGCAGCTGAGACCCCTGTGATGAACTTCAATCTGCCGTTTGCAGAGGGGGCTTCACCCTGAGTCGGGCTAATCAAGGGAAACACCCCCTTCCAAGAGGGAGGGTGTCTACAGACAGATTGAGCCCAAGTTACCCCGTAATTACCCTGCCACTGCCCCTCTGCTGCAAGCTGCCGCATCTGAACCCAGTCAGCAGAGGAACAGACACTTTGGTGATTACTTTCCAATCTGTTTAACAGTGAACAACAACCTATGTGCTTCCATTACGCTCATAAACCACAATTTTTTTTTTTTCTTCCCTGAAAACATTTTTTAAGGGTTCAGAGCACCAGGCATTTTGTTATGCTTCCTACGGTAACACAGTGCAAATGTCTCTTGCCGCGGGTTTCGATTATTTCCAACTTGGTACAGTCCCTGGGGGGAAGTTCTCGGGGCTTTCTGAATTTTATTAAAGCCTCTACAGCTGATTACTTAGAGTGAGGTGCACAGGTTGGTGCATTTTAGGAGTGGAGTGGAGGCCTGACAGGGTCATGTTTAACATGTCCACAGGCAATCAATTCACCTTAACCCCTCCTGGTACTCCAGCCCTCTCCACCTAAGCTGTCCTTAATAACCAGGCAATGCCGAATTACTGATAAGGCACTGGGGTCTCTGACCTATATATCCCTCCCTGTATGTATTGGAAAAATCCACCCTGAAAGAAATGTACATTTATAATGCATAGAAATTGTGAAATTAAACAATCCCACATTAAACAGCTGTGAAATTCACTTTATTCTTCAGTTTGCTGTACAAGGATTTGTTTGGTGTTAACTGGGTGAGGCATTGGGCCAAATTGTCTAGATGGAAATATGTCAGGCAGTACATGAAGGGTTGAGTGAAAATCTGTAAAATCCTACACAAACACTGAATGAAACATAATGTGAAAGCTGCAGTGTCCAGGTTCTGTTGAGGCTGCTTTATCTGCATTTACTTTGTGCTTAATGTCTTGTAAATAGGTAAGGACGATATTAAAATTTCATGTCACGATTACCCTGGCCAAAATAATTGTGATTCACGATATTATCCCGAAAAATCAAAATAGGCTTACAACTCTTAAAATGCCACTAAAACATTCTGCAATGACTTTACCTTAAAGAAATATTTTTGCATTGATAGGATGCACCTTTTTTTAGTGAAACCCAAATAATCAAACAATCTTAAATAAGGTATTTACAAATCATATGGTTCCAATAATTAAAAATGTCAGAAAAAAGTCATAGTATGTCAAAAAAAAAAAAAAATTGCAGCATAATGGACTTGCAGCGATCACAGAGAAAGAGAAGTCCAGTGGAAATACTGTAGCATTTCTACATCCATACAGCCTCTGAAATGATCAAACCTATGTTGTTGTTGTTGTTGTTGTTGTTGTTGTTGTTGTTGTTGGTGCATTTCCATTATCAGGATAATTGTGAATATCGTGAAGTTATTCACGATATTCACAATTATCCCGATAATGGAAATGCACCGTAATCAACTTGTTGCGAGTGTTTTTATTGCAATCTAAAATCATATATTGTCCCATCAGTAATGGTAAATAATCTAAAATCCCTTATTATAAAAGTGAACAAAGCTATATATAATATTATCATGCAAACTTCCATTTGTTATATGGTTTGTCTCTGGGGGTTTATGTGTTTTGGCCAGCAACATTAAGTGTCAGATATGAATACATGTTATTGATATCAGTGAAAGCCCCATCGTGTCTTGCAGTACATGTCATTCATTTACCCACTTTGCATGTGGTTAATAAGTCTAAGTTAGATTAGATTTAAAATCACACAGATGCAGATTTATTGTAATGGTGGAGTTTTGTCTGGTTTATTTTACTCTGGAAATCTTCTATAGCTGAGTGGTTACACTGCATTTCTCTTACATGTCAGTGACCTCTGTGTAAGTTTTTACTTAACAAGCATGCAAAGGGTTCTACATTTGCCCTCATATGACAGTGACTAATTGCCCTGAGGATGCGAGCTGCTTGTTAGGCAAAAGGAAGATTCTCTTGCTCTTCACCCGGCTAAATTAATTATTTCTCCTTTTCAATTCACTCTACCTCATCTTATAAAGGTTAGAAACCAGATATGAAGATTTTCTTTCTCTAATTGTATGTTGCTAATTTTCCATGTGGACTTGCTCCCAGTTGTGTTTTTCAGCACGAATACCTCTCACACTGTGACTGTTAGAGACCAATTTAATGTATAGCAGCAATTTGACAAAGCATCCATTTGTACATAACTCTTTGGCAGTATGAGAGTCAATGTTTGTTTGAATCATGTTGGCTAATGTAAGCTACGGCCAAGTACTTTTTATGTTACTCATTCTTTTTTTTTTTTAAATGCAACAAAGTCTTGGTTATATTAGAATTTATGCTCATCAGTAACCAGCTTTTTATTTCTCTCTTAAACTCTGAAAATCAGTGGCACTGTGCTGACACAGGCTATGCAATTAAAAATCTGGATTTGCTATAAACTTGCTTATATTAGAGCTGCAACGATTAGTCGACTAATCGATTAGTCGATCGTCTGAAAAATAATCATCAACTGTTTTGATAGTAGAAGTAATTTTTCATGCAAGAAGGGCAAGAAATTCTGTTTTCAGCCTCTCACATATGGAGATGTCCTGCGTTTCTCTGTTTGATATATTAAACTGAACATCTTTGGATTTTGGACCGACATTTTATAAACGAGAAAATGACCCGCAGATTATATTTAGGCTTTTTAAGATTTCCATCGATACGTGAAAAAAACAATCCTTTTTTTTGTGTAAAACAAACAATCCTTGACTTCATCTTAACGTTTTACATCCGACTTTTGACATGATTTTGCTCAAAATCTGTACAAACATCGTATTTGTATGCCATGGACTCATTTCAACTGTCTGTACTTGATGTTTTGTCGCCAGCTGTCTTGCCCCTTCCCATCTCTGCAGTCAGAGTCTTTTTGTTCTTTCACTGAGGTACCTGTGCAGCTGTCAGGGTCGCGGCTGTTTAGGCAATTAAGAATGTTAGACGGAGGGGGTTAGTGAATCACTAAGAACATCAATCTGGCTGGACATTGTGCTCTCACATTACCACCCTGCTGTTTTGGTATTTATGCCCACTGTTTACACAGAGCACACAGAGGGGGGTCCTCCAATCAATGCCATTATCTTTGCTAATACTACTGATGCAGGTCTACCAGACTCTCATCCCGTAATGATCAAAATTAAGGTGTGCTGCATCACGGGAACTTTGCACAGGTACAGCAGTAGCGTACCCTTCCTTTGTGTTGTGTTATATAACAGTTGGTTTTCTGCATTTATCCTTCTTCTTCAGGATCTCCTCCGAACATACAGCGTCTCAACCACCTTCCCTTGTGTTCAGCACCATTTCACCCCACCTTCCCCCAACCTTTACCGCCCTGTGCCTGTCCCTGGACAGGTTTCAGCATATAAATTTGAAAATGATTTGTCCTGCCCTCTTAATAATAGATGAGAGAGCAGAGTCAGGGTCCCTTCAATAAACTCCATCCTCGCTTTAATTAGTGAACAAAAAACACCAGGCCTGTTGAGGACTCTGGCTTTGGCTCTGTGTTAGTAATTAAAACTGAAACCACCAAAAGGAGAGGAGAGGAGAAGGCTCTATTTTTAACGGGCAGGCTGTTTGGTGCCGAGTGCCCGTATAAGGTTCTGCAATAAAGAGTGATAATGAAGGTGTGAGACCTCTGGGGGCTGACTGGGCGCTCGCTACAATGGCTGCTCTCACACCAGACTGAAATACAGGGAGCAATTAGAGGAGGCAGTGCATAGACTGGCCACCAGAGATTAGTTAACACCTCAGGAGCTCCGCTTCAGGACAGGCACATGCTTGTTTTCTTTCTCTCTCTTTTGCTTTCAAGATAACGCACGGAGGCCATAATGATGAGATTTATTCTATTCAATTGTCATCGCGGACAGATAAGGTTTCAAGCGATCTTGTCGCAGGTTGTGTCGGCCTGGAAAGGGTCATTGATCTTTTCAAGATTTGTAGTTTTCCTTTTAAATTATTCACACACATATAAAATCTCTTACACTGTCACAAGCTTTTTCTCCACATATGGGTTTAAACACGATGACAAGCGCTGCCCGAGTTGGACGAGACCTTAAGCCCAAGAACCAATCAAGAGGACATTGTTAATGGAGGCCACATATAAGCCGTTAAGCCAGTATATGCATAATGTTATTTAATTGGAGTCATAAAAAGCCAATTAGCCCCCCCCCCGCCCCCCTCTTTCCCACTCTCTCATTCTGTCTTTTTCTCTCTGTCAAATCGCTGTGAATGTGCGTGCATGTGTGACAGAAATTAGAGTATGTGATGCTATTGTGCAAATTTGTTTTGTTACAGTGACTAATACTAGGGCTGCCCCCTCTTAGTCGTCTAATCAGTCGTTTTGGTTTTAGTCGACGAGGATTTCATTAGTCGATTAGTCATTTTTTAATGCTGAATGACTTATTTATAAGTAAAGCGCTGCTTTTGCATAATTCTTTGTGGAGAAACTCAGTTTTACAGATCTGTCGATTAAATCAACTAATCGATTAGTCGACAAAATCGTAT
>JAOVVB010015687.1:0-16448 GCA_028570985.1 Heterobranchus longifilis | reverse complement strand
CGGGTTAGGCGAGGCCTATTTGTATCAACATGTTTGGGTGTTTGTGTGCATACTTTTACTTCATGTGTCACACCTTGTTCTATAATACGGGAGCAGGGTTAGAGAGGAGGTGACCCAGGTTTTCTGACATTTTCTGGCTGTGAATGCAACCTCTATCCTCCCAGTGCACTTTGGGAAAAATACATAAACAGTAAAGTGCGTGGGTGGTGGTGGAAAGCAGGAGGTCCTGGGGCAGCTGAGACTTTGCCCAACCTCGGCTGACCATATCTCCCCCATTCATCCTTGTCATGCGGATGGCGTTGCACGCATGTGTGACTGTTTGACTTTGCTCTGTAATGAAAATTCCACATGTGGCACATCAGACATGGTTGACGTTAGCTGTCGTCACCACTCACTGCTCATCCTGGTCTGAGGGGCCACTCAGGTTGCACACTCACAAACACGCACACACACAAACACACACATACACAAAGCCCGTGGAGAAAAAAACTCAACAAATGTTTCTCCGCTCGACTTTCTCTGGGGAGATATGGTGACCGGCTGAACTGTTTAAGCCAGCACTTTCAAACTTCTCTGACACGATGGCAACTTTCCATGGCACTTCTCTCCCTCAGTCATTAGAAGCTACCAGAAAACATATCCAAACATGGTTCAAGCTATTGTAGGGGTTTCCACAAGATCTGGAGTAGCCAGTCAGTGGGAAAAAGTAGTCAGTTAGTGGGTCCAGAGGCGTGTCCCCCTGGGAAAAATGTTGTCTGTAAAAGCCCAAATTTGGTGACGTCTGGCACATTCTAATGCCACTATTCTAGCATATACACTGATCTTAATTATTGCATATTTTAAAAACTTTGCCTACCCAATTGTAAACATGTAGTAAATTATTGTAAAAGAGAATTAGGCTTCTTGTGCATTTTAGTCCACAGTAAATAGCTATTAATAATGAAAACCACGCATATTCCTGACAGATCAGAACTTTTGTAATTGAGAATCATTTGACCTTTTTTATTATTTTCTATTCATGTATTTATTCATTTATTTATTTATTGACACCTTCACTGTAAGGTTAATCAATACATGCCATGGTTAATGTATTGTTTTACAATAGAAACATAAATCACTCCTATGCAATGAAAATACACAATGTTATTTTAAGGAGGAACATGTTTTTAAACACATGCCTTATGTGTATGTTGCCTATGCCTATGTATTGGTTTTAAATTAAGTTATTAATAAAATAAACATATGCCAAAGATAACAAAATGTGTATCACTTGACTCAGATCATGTGAATCTACTGAATCATGAATTAATTCATTGCTGAAAAAGTGCAATGTAAATAAAGATAATTCATTAATTATTTCATTCATTAAATTAAAATGTATATAATAAAGTAGCCGGCTAGACTTAAATGAGTCGTCATCTCTGCTATTGTCTCCAAGATGCTCATTCTGAACAAAACTATCTTTTATCCTCAAAAGGATTACTTTTAAAGACACTAGCAACTTGTCTGTTTTGTGAGAAGTGTCATCCAAACACCTTTTCAGAAACGATTTCAGAGACGTCAAAATTTGTTTGTCGATATTGCTTCTTTAATGGGTAATCAATGTGGCGGAAAGGGGATCACTTCACTGCGAGGCGCATTCCATCGAGCTGCAAATCGACCAAAGCAAATAACCAACAAGTGCATGCCAAAAGAAAAAACTAAAAAAACGGGTCGTCACTGAATGTGAGTGAACATTTTCCAACACAATGCGAACCGCTATTCTGCAGAGCAGCTTCGAAGCGTAGCAGCAGGCCCCGACTCTCACCCCCTCTCACTTCTTCTCTTTTCCTTTTTGCTCACTCTCTTTCTCTGTGTATGCTGTTGGCAGTGGATGGTGACGACGGGATGGGATGGATCTTTAATAGATTTGTCTTGGGCAGCACAATGGGAGGAGGGATCGTTGTTAACATTATAACGTATCGATCGCTTCGACTCCATTTCCCAAGGCCCTGTCAGACAGGAGCCATTACTCACAGCAGTCAACCCCACCAACCACCACACATACACACACATTCCCTTCTCATGGCTGGCTGTGACAGTGCCTGTCTACACCGTTTCACTATGTTCATGTCTCGTGACCCCTTTAACCCTCCTTGTATCCCGCTTCTCTACAATTTAGTCTTCCCTTTCCCTCATCTGCTTAAACAGACAGTCTGCATGAGGACATGACTCCTGCTTGAACGGACGTACTGTCTGACTCAAAAGATAGTTGTTGCTTTGTTAATTCTGATTTATACATATGCACTGAAGTGTAGTCGTCATGCCCAGGGGCCCAGCACAACAGTTGGTCTTTGAATGTTTGAAAAGAAAAGAAGCTTGCGAATTAATTGGGGAAAGTCCGGTTATTAGACTGCAATACAGCAGCACAGAACACCCACTCTATGTCAATTCATGTCATTCAAAGAACAAATGATTAAACATTTGTTGAGGGAAATGATAGTTGTGATAGGCTAATATGGGCTTAGTGGGTTTATTTTACACCAAAATCAGTACTTTTCTCCATATATTAGTCTTCTGCCCTCACTGTGAGTGTTGGAGCACAGCGACTCTGCGAGCTAAACACACTTCTAATACAAGTTGAAGACAGCAGTCAGTCTTTAACGTTTTTTTACTGGAGGCTGTGAGGCCATGAAAACTACTGGACATTAACATTAAATGATAGTGATCAGAAAAATCAACTCTATGGGATACCATAAACAAGGGTTAGACCAAAGATATAAAAATGAATTAGTACAGTCACAAGGAAACTGGATTCACAAAAGTAGTCACTGGCTATCACATTAGTTACATTGGCCCTCATATCACCAATTTTCAGCAGTAAAGATCAACATTAATGCTCCATATATCTGGTAATATAGTCCACAAGAGTAACATACCATTAACAGTTAGCCCAACAGTAATTTAGCAGTTACCATATTTCCTCAAATAGTGACCGGGGCTTTTATTTACCTCAACTGCAGAGTGTACCAGGTCTGCTTGTATTAGAAGGCAGGCCTTTATTTCTTATTATCTCTCTTTGTTTGGACAATAACACTTTAGATGAGAAATCCAGAACAACAAGGTGTTGAAAATACCATGATTATATTGTTAAATGTATTAAATTAAAAGCGATGGAAATATACATTATGCTTAATTTTCATGCAAATATGACAGCCATCAGGAGTTTATCCATCCTTGTTTTTTTTCCCCGGCCATTATTTGAGGCAGTTCTTTATTTGTTTCACCACTCACCCGGGCCATTATTCTTCTATTTGACTAGGCCTACGTGAAGCAATTTACATGTATTAATCGCTTTGTATTGCCTGTGTGTGAATGCAGAGATGGGCAAACTAAAGTCTGCATTGGGAGGAGGATGGAGTAGGTGGATGGGTCAAACAAACCCAGGAGACTGCTGTTCATGTCCCGTCTGAAACCAAAAGTCAACGTTGAGTTATTTACATTGACTACTTAACTTATATACTTCATTTACGTGACAAACTTCCATATTTTAACCCAAACATGATCTTTTCCTGAACTTAACTAAACGGCAACAAAACTATTTGAAAACTTATGTTCAATATGTTTTCTTTGAATTCACAACTTTAACCACATGGTTAAAACTGTGACTGTGGTGAAGTGTCATGAGTTAGTGTGTAAAAAAGTGATGTTGAGGGATCCTGAAACATAAATGGACTGTACTTATAAAGCATGTTTCTAGTCTTTGCAACCACTCAAATCGCTTTACACTACTAGTCATTCACCCATTCAGTCACACAGGAGGATGGCAGAGGTTACTGTGCTCATCAGGGGAGATAAACATTCACACGCCGATGGCTGTGCCTTCGGGAGCAATTTGGGATCCACAAACCTTCCTGTTAGTGGACGACCTCTCTACCTACTGAGCCACAGCCGCCCCCAAGCATCTGTATACAAGTTGTGAATGAGAACGGGGCATTTAATGACACACAAAAAAAATGTCCTTACAAGGTCTGTGCTATGTTTGAGATTATTAAATTTAACCTGGGGATAAAAAAATATTTTATTTGAGAATACAATGACATTTTAAATAATGTGTTTAGTAAGTATTATAAGTATTTAGTTACAAATTGCATCTTATTTTTTCTGTCCAGCAAAATATAAATACTCAAGTAATTAAATATGTATTTCAAATACATTTAATTAAAATACTGTCCATCTCTGTGTGAACGGATTGTCACGTAAATTAAGAGCTGAGACCAAGTTCCCAGACATTCTCGGTTGCCTATAACAGCCTGGACAGAGTCCAGGAGTCTGGAGGGTTTTGCGGGGAAAATCCAAAAGATGTGACATTTATGCATGCTCCTCTACAGCCCCAACACTGTGCAACACTAGCTAACATTTAAAAATGGAGTATGCTAAAGTCAAATACGACTGGCACCCACCGCAACACAGAATCCAACACAAAGTCTGCATAAGCACAAAAAGAAAAAAAAGTTTTATTTAGTGAAGCCCGTCTGGCCAAATGGGAATGTGACGGATGTCGGGAGAAAACTAGGGTCAACATCCACAAAAAAAACTCATAACATTAGTCAAACTATAATAACAGTGTAATTTTACTTACCTCATCTCTCAACATGATGCCAGTCAATCACGTGCAGTCTCGTGAATGTCACGTCACTGTTCTGCCCAGGATGTGCTACGGAGTGCAAGCAACAGGATGCTGACTGCAGTTCACTTAAAGGCCACCGGTGTCATTCATAACTTTTTCTGAAAATTCCACATAATGCCAAATAAAAAAATAGAAATAAACAATCACAAAACAGTGATAATAACCTACAGATAATGCCCCAATAAGGGGAGCAGATAAAAGACACTTGTCAGTAGGCCCTACTCAATATTTACAATCCAACCAAAGGCTGAACATTAACAATGTCAGTTAAACAGCAACTGCTATAGAACTGAAACCAATGTTACAGACATGTCATATGTCTCATCTATAAAATACAGAGAATTGCATTGTGGGATTTTTGAACAGTAGTGTCTGCAGTGCCTGTGCAGGGACACAAAGGGCTGTGCCTCATACAATGTCACTACACGTGGAGCTATATGATTTCGTCTGCCTGAGTCACGATGTATTTCTTCTACCTGTTTCTAATACATTCCGTGTTTGTTCCTAGACACTGATGGCACTCCATTACAACATGAAGCAGGAGAAAGAAAGGCTAGTTGCTCCTTCCTAATAATGCTAGACCAATTAGCTCTTTCCCATCTCGCAAAGCAATTTCCATTACAAGCCTTCTCATTACCGCCATCGTTACTGCACTGCACCACAAAGCGAATGTGTGAGAATATGAAGGCAATTACTTAGCATGTAAAATGCACAACCCTGTCATCTAGTTTTGCAGTGCAACAGTCAATGGGTGAAACCTACACAGAATGGCCACATAGGTATCTAACAGTGACATCTTTTTTTTTTATACAGAAGTATAATTCAGCCTGTGTTCTGAGCCTGGTTTACCAGTGAAGGGCATTTGTGGGAATATAGTAGGAACAGAAAGAGTTGTCTTTCTGGGTAGCAGATGTCTCTCAGCTGTACTGGCTGTATGGGATGGAACTGACAGGCTTGAAACGTCCAAAGACAATCGGCTTCAGAGGGACTGTCCAAGCCAATATCCAGAGCAATGGATCTTCCCGGATATTAATGAGTTGTGATTGTTACCCGGCTACAGGCTTGACCTTGTTTAAAGGCCAAGTTGTGTGTGTGTGTGTGTGTGTGTGTGTCAGTTATGTAACGTAAAACAGAAATATACTTTTTCACGACAGACACAAGAGAATGTAAATTTCTTTTCCAAACAACTAAAATCATGCCTGTTGACTAAAAGACTTCAAATCCCAGGTCTCTGTCCCATTGTTCCTATCGCCTTCCAAAAAACCCCCCCCAAAAAACCCAGCATCCAACAGTGGATCCATCACGATTGGCGAATCCAATTGCCTTGGCCTTCTCTGTCCCTGCCCATTTGATGACCTGCTGAAGATTGATGAGCAGAGCACTCCAGGGTCAGAGAAGATACCTTCTTTGCCCCACCACCATGACGATGAAAACTTGTCTATGATCTTCAGGCTGAAATCTGTCCTCTTTTTTTTTTCCTCTCGATTCCCCTTGTTGAATGATGGTATGGAAAATGGAGAGTGAGGCCTGATACTTAAATATCAATTTCCCGGACGGTCACGCATCACCTACAGGTTATCTGTCTCCTGTGTTATTCTTCTGAGGTTTGATTTATTCCAGGCCTATCACAGGCCTGCTGTTTGTGAAGTTTTATTTTTGAATTTTAGTTTTCTTTTGGGTTACTGAGTTGCTCCTGCTTGTTTATCTAAAAAAAAATGCTTCTACTTTAAAGGCTTAATTATTTTACCAATCCAAATTTGCTGTTAATGGACTCATTAAGCACACTGACATACATTACCAGCTGGACTTTTGATGTCAATCACAGTTAGCTTTTTGAATTCCCTCCTCTCAGCAGAATTACTGAATGTTCAGTCAAACTTACAGTCCATTGTCAATGTGCTGGATCATAGTGTACCCACAGTTTACTTTGTCTGCTTAATTGCCCCTTTTAACACATGGTATTGCAGTTGGGCCTCACTGAGGCTTTGTAATGTGGGTTGGTCTACTCCTTCAACCAGTGAAGCTTTATGTCAAGTTTCACATAGCATATAGATATTTTATGTAGTGTGCACATATACACAAATGTATATCTGTTCTAATGTGTGAGGTCATGTTTATACATTCAACATGTGAAACGATGTATCACTGCTCATCTATGTGGCTGTGAACATAAATGTGAGCATTTGTGTCCCCAGTACACATTTATCGTTCTTTCAGAGGTTACTGGGGCTCTGGCAAGTGAGGAGTAGCGCACGTAGCAATCCCTTGCCCACATCCCCATTTGGAGATAATTAAAGGCAATGAAAAAGGAAACACTTTCGCTGCTGTTGAAAAAGCACCCTCTCTCCCAGGACATGTTCTGGTGCACATCTTTTGTAGACCGAGGTCCACAAAAGATGTGCACAAAAGGCTGAATGAGTGACTGCACGGCAGGCATTGAATACTGACTGCAGGATGGCCCACTGAACAAATCGCTGAACGCACATTGAAAAAAAGGCTGCTGGAACCCCCCCCCCCCTACTGAGTTGAAAACCAATAAAATCATCTTATGAAGGAGTCATGGTCCAAAGAAATGGCTGATTCAAACAAGCATGGCATTGGTAATTCTGTGACTATACCTGCTGCTTGGATAATACAAAATAAATAACACAATATTTAAATATAGAGTAGTGATTGTGTCATGTACCACCAAATGTGACTCCAGTAGGTCGTTTGATGTGGTGCTCCATACTGAAGGCCTTTGCACACCATGTCCGTATTTTTCATATGCATTTTTTAAATCCGTCATCCAATAAAAATCATTGTGAGAAAAACCATGCACACTGAGTCTGAGGCTTTTTTAAAAAATTCTATGCATTGCAAAAATTAGAAATTCACAATATGAGACTAAATGCTGTCGCTCTGTCTCTCACTCCTCTCTCATTTCCTCCCTTGCTTCTCTCCACTGGAGGTACCTCCGGCTTTGGCAACTCTCTGCCCGTGTCTTGCATTTGGCACAGCGGCTCCACACATACACTGTCGCTCTGTGTGCTGTCCTCATCCTCGATTTCATCCCCCTCCTCATCATCCATCTGACATGTTGAAAGGCTATCTGAGTTATGAAATGAAACTTCAAATTCCACATTTCTGTATTCTTTACTTTGTCATAAAGTGCTTTTTGCTGGGAGACGAAGGGAATCAGCTGCCAGTTTGGATGATGCTGTTTGCATGTACGGTGGCTTGAGTGGTCAAACGGCTTTTGACGGATGCGAAAAAAAACGCAGAAAATTGAAACTGTTCCGAAAACTTTAATGGTGGACGAAAGTTTCAAAATCGGTGTGTAAACATGGTTGACACAAAGTGAGGTTGTATTCATGTGTAAACATGCAACAATTTTGTACGAAGAATATGGACTTGGTGTGCAAAGGCCTTAAGTCTTAGCATACACTGACACACAAAATGCACAAAACAGCAATATCTAAACAAAAAAGGTTTTTTTACCCTGAAAACAGTAGTTTCATTTTTTTTCAAATCATGTGCATCAAGTTTATTTTTTGTCAGACTTTATCATAATTTCATTCAAGCTGCCATTTCTTACTCCACGACTAAATTAATGGAAATAACTAACTGCTTGGGAGGCAGAAGAATGAATATTCAAATTCTAAAATACAGTGTGCTTTGGAAAAAAGTATCATTAATAAAGTAATTTATGTGTGCAGTCTCATAGATTGGCTAAAACATAATTCAAACCTGAACCTTAAACCTTAATTCAGTGCCGTCCTAAAAGCTTTACAAGACCGTATACATTTCTACTCTGTCAGTGGCTGAATATTTTAGTTCCCTCCTGCATCGTAATTCAACACAGCATCTAATTTTCACCTGTTCCAAGGTGATTCATCACACTTTCCCGCATTCACTCGTTTGATTATGCCAACAATATGCCCTGTCTGCTTTTTAAGAGCATCTGGCAGGAAGAAACAGTCACGGGCTCACTTAGCAATTACAGGATCTCGCAACATTCTCACATTAACGACTTCTCTTACTTTTCTCCCACTCTGTCTCTATAACCCAACTTTGTCTTCAACCTCTCTTCCCCTCTAACTCTTCCTTTCTCATTGAGGTTCTCTATGCCGCTTGCTTACACCATATTCCTTTTTTCATCTCTATCTCTTATCTCCATGTGCTCCCATTTTTCTGTTCTGGCCAGCGTTTTTCTTCGCCTCCCTGTCTCTTTTTAGCGTTATACATTCTGTCTACTTTGTCAAACTATCGCCATCACCATGCCTGGTCTTCCAGAGGAGGACAGACTGCTGTCCTTGAACTGGAGGGGGGTCAAGAAACTAATTTGTTGTCTGATTTCAAAGCTACCCAGCCCAGTCAGTGGCCCCGACCCTGTGCGAGCCGTGGTGAATTTTAATCATGGGCGAAGTTGGAGTTGGCTTATAGTGCCTGGGTTGTCCATACCTGAAGGACAATCTGTGACAGCCGTCACTGCCAGCAGTGTCAGTCCTGACTGTATGTGGGAAGTAGAAGTTTGTGTGTGTGTGTGTGTGTGTGTGTGTGTGTGGTGAATCAGTATCAGGCACTTGTTTTGGTGGCATCAGGGCAGAGACATATTGACAGCATACAGAGATTCACAGTTCATAATTCACATATCCTGCAACAAGACCCCACATGTGGTGCAAACTGACACTCATGATACAGTGTCCATGTCACTCTACGTGTGTTAGAAAAACAGAGTGACAGAGAAAGAGATGAGGAGATTTACAGATTAATAGGTGTTAGTGTGTGACATTCCTCTGGCAGAGGGAAGTGAAACAGAGAAACCAGCATTATTCTGATGTTTGCACAAGCACACAGGTTTATGGATATTAGCCAAGCAGGTGTTTGTGAATTAATGTGATCTTATTTAAGCCAAGAGGATCATTTTTTTCTGTACTCTTTGTATTTAAACTTTTATAAAAAAATATATTTTTTTTAAAATCACACTGAAGGGCAATTGTAAATTAATTTGTTTTTCGCTCTGTGCATGAAGATTTTGTATAGCATCGAGTAGCACTGTAGCAGTAGCAGATTTCAAAGTCTCCTCTCAGCTCACTATCGATGTGTTGAAACTCAACACAGTTCACAGTTGGGTTTCAAAACATCAATGGTGAGCTGGGGAGGATCGGTGGGGTGGCTCGATCACACACAGGAGACCGGAGTTCAAGTCATGCAACCGGCACGTGTATTTAAAATGGAACACAGAAGTAGGGAATTTAATGCAATCCCAGTGGTTTAATACTAACCATATACTAAGTCGTTTTGCAGCCTAAACCCAAACAAAGTGTTTTTGTTGCTTAAACCTACCGAAGCAGTCCTGTTTGACGTTAATCACAACGTTAATGACGGTGGAAAACGCCGCGGAGCGCGGAACTCACTCACGGGCAGAAAACAGGCTTAAAACGTGTGGAAAACACAGCAGAAAACACGTATGATATCATATGAACTGTTGTGCATACATTTTCATATGATGTTATACAACCTGTTTAGGAGAATGCGTTGCATGCTCATAGGCAGTAAATAATTTGGTTTTGCAGTGCACAGAAGGCTTTTTAAATTGGGAAAGGGGATTCAGTAGTCAGCAATGAAAGTCTCACATTGGAATAATGAATTCCAGAATTGATTTTGGTTTGTGTGAATGCTGTGGCTGCTGAGTTTTGACTCCGCTATTTCTCAGTGTGGAAATGGAACAATCCCAAAAGCAGTGCTTCATATTAGTAAGACGTCAAATCCTGGATTTGATTTAAAGGGGGAAGTATGCTGTTTTAGATGTTGCCATTTGGTTCAAAGATTTTAGAAATATTCTGTCGGCTTAGATATGAGCTGAGACATTTTGTGAGTTAAAATAAGTGAACAGATATTTTGTAAAATTCTGATGCATGCAACTAACAAATCTTAAAAAGAAATATAGACATGTAGTGATATTTACAGGACTATTTCTTAATTTAGCATACACTTTTAAGGGCTTCAGTCATTTCACATGAGGTACTACAACAGTGTGAATTCAAAATAAGCAATACTATCCATACTTGTGTTTTTCTCATGTGACAGATTACTTCTAGAGCCACTAAATGATCCGGTATAGTCTGCTCCTGAGGTCCCACAAACCTCTCCACTCTTTCTCCCATTCTATCCATCCGGTCCTCCCTCCTTCCCCCAAACACTCAGCATAGGGGTTGTGCTTGAGTGAAGCATTATAATAGCTCAAGGAAATGGCCCTTCTTGAGAAACTTTCAGGGAGCTGTCAAAGGGAGAAGATTAATGCCTGGCCAGGCTCTCCAGGGGACCGGGACCCCCCCTACTTCTCTCTTCCTTACCCATTTCTTTCCCCCCCCCCCCTCCCCCCTTGTCCTCCCCTCTCATCATCCACACACAACCAACAATGGCATGTCCCATGCAAACGAAAGATTCAGTAACAGAATCACTCTAAATGCCATACACACATTCATTTAGTTTTGTCTCACTTTGCTGATACATGGTTGGTATTTTGTTGCTCTCTTCAGGACAATGCAGCATTGATGGGCTCATTATCACTTCCTAGATGTCTTTATATGTCTCACGTTGACATGATGAGAACTTGAAAACATGCAACTGGCTGTCATTTTAAAATCACAAATGACTTTAATTGTTTACAGGACATGGACATCTACTCCTCACTCTCCACTTCAGGTTTTTATAAACAACAGAGTTGAATAAACTATCAGGCAGTGACAACCATGATCCATCTGTGCGCATATTTGCACGCATTTGCCCATCACTGGCTCCTTCTCTGCCTGTCATCAAAACTTCACTTCCTGCTTTTGACACTCCTGACATGGAGGCCTGTTCTCTCTCCAGGACTTTCTTCCTCTTTGTTTCCTCTGACTTTGTCTCTCCTATTTCCTCTGCCTGTCCAGTGTCTCTTTCTCCATCCATCCCTCACTCTGGCTGTCTCTCATCGTTCCCCTCACATCCTACAATTGATGTTCTTGACAAAGAGGTCTGCGCTCCCTCGCTGTCTCCTTCTCTGTCCATCTGCCTCCAGCCTTTCCCTCTGCCTCTCATCATCTTTCCACCTTTTGAAATTGATGCACTTGACATGTAGGTCTGGTCTGTTTGCAGTGTGGCCCATTAAGGTTAGCTGAGCAGTGATCATGGCAGACTGGCGGACTTTTCCCTTTTCTGCCTGCTTCAATTGCTATGACTTCTTTTGCGGAGTAAATCAGCAACTGTGTATTGTTAGGTTGAGCAGTATGCTCTTTAGTAGTCATATTAGTAATTACTTCTTTCTTTTGGCTGGCTGGTAGTGGGCAGGGCTTATCAATTATTTTATTAAGTTGTGATTAGGCTTCTTTCTCTCGCGATATCTGGTAACACTGATAGCAGCGTCCGCGATGGGGTTCTAACACTGAACAACAGAGATGCAACATCGGAGCAACTTTAGATGTTGGCCTTGAGAACTGAACGCCTACTACCTCCAGCTTTGTTTCATTTTGGAACCGACCACCAACAAAAGAAACACCTTCTGACACCGCCTGGGCTGGCCGTTCATGGAGAACAGTAGGAGCTAGCCACAGATGCTAACCGGAGTTAAGCTCCACACATAACCCACTGCTAACCAGCCTTATATTTGAAACACACTTTGTGTTAGGGAATGAATTCGCCCTAGAGACACCAAGAGCTGGAATACAGTAATTCTCGTAACAGAATGCAATTGGAAGAAAATGTACAAGAAATCAGCTTAGCTTTCAAATTGTGTGCTGAGATCAACCCACATTCTTCACCACTAAATATTCTATGTGTGACACGAGATGAACAACACAGACACACGCTTGTTCACACGCTTCTGAACTCCATCCTGCTGCACAGCTGTTGAAAAGATGGGAGGATGATCAACTACTCGTACATTCCTCTCTTCCCTCTCTCTCTCTATTCCCCCCCATCCACCCTCGCCTTCCCCAGTTTTCAGAAAAGCAGGGGGAATCTCAGCAGGGCGCCCTCTCTCTCTCTCTCTCTCTGCTCTGTTGTAGGATCAGCCATCCTCCTGTGGGACTGCTTGTTTGAACTTTCAGAATCAGAATTTGTAACGATACGCAGCAAAGCACAGAAGATGCAGCCATAACAGAGTGCCGCACATCAGGCCAGAAGGCGAGGAGGGGCCAGATCAAACACACCCTTTGGGGAGTAATGATGAACCTCGGAGCAAAACCACCAATCTCATCCACAAAGCATGGCTGCATGTAAGATGCCTTTTGTCTCACAAACTCTCAAAGTTTGTGACCTCAGTATATCATTTGCATCCAAGCAGCGTAAACAAGCATGTTATTTGTGCGGCATTCCCCCGGCCACCCACCCATCCTCTTCCACTGACAGCACACAGAGAGAATTAAACCCTTGGGGGCAATCCACAATTTTTCTGCAGCATACACTTTGAACAAGAGAAAGCAGACTGAAACTATAGCAGGATTTTATGGGCCAAGATATTTCTTTTTTTGCCCAATTCCAGGTTGCTGTTGGACATTTGTGTTGGCTCGGCCGCAGTGGCTGTGCGATAGAGATGACAGGGGTAATTACATAGCTCAGAAAACGTACACAGAGAAAAGAAAACAGTCATGTTTTTCTGAACGTAGGGCTGAAGCAGACAGCCGGTGGCACTGACCCCAATATCACACTGTATTATTCTTCTGAAAGAAACCAGCACCATGGTGCTGAGTTTGTGCCACTAGGGCTCGTCTGCATTGCGGGATTCTGCTGTTTAAGTTCTGCCAAGTCCAACTAATAAGTTGAAACAAACAGTTCTTTACTGTTTAAAGAATAGACTCCTTACAATTGGACACAGATGAAACTAGGCCAGTTCAGCTCTTAAGAGAAAAACCTCCATATAAAGTAGTCTAAAGTCCTAGGCTGAACCTAATCTGGGTGTAAAGTGAACTTGCCCCGAGGGAAAATACTAAGAAGACCCTTTAACATCAGGTCTATCATGGATTATGGGGAATAAGTAAGGATTTTCTATAAGTGCTCTGTGAAATCCTTTTCTGCTGTAACTAGTAACTGCAGCAATATGTAACAATTTGTACAGAGCAGCACATTGCGGTAGAGCATCAGTTCAGTGGAGAGATGGCTGAAACTGAAGTCTAACTACTCAAATCTTTGTGGGAAGGCCAAGAGGTTACAGGGGTTTGGCTCGTATTTCACTATTTTTATTTCAATTTGATTCCATAAATGTCAGGTTCACTTTTTGAAACACTCTGTGCTCTGGATTTCTTTGGGTTCGCTCCTCAATGCAGAGTTAAAAAATTGGCAGACCTCGAGTGCAGTAATACATTTGTGTGTCTGAATATGTCTGTGTATGTGAGTATAGCCAAATCCAATTCACAAATAATGACTGTATGCACTATGTGTGTGCATAAACATGTACAGTATGTGTTCACATGGACCGCTTGTTCACACTGTGAACTGTGTGGTCCATCATCGCAGCCAAGACCACATTAGGTCAAGTCCCCGCTGTAATCTCTTTCTTGACATTGGCCAGAATGACAAATCGCCATGTTAGACTGCTCACACGGCAAAAATGCTGACACAAAAATAGAGAAACATGTACAGTATATAATGGTACGACTGGGATGTCCATGATAAGGTCACAAGCTCGAGACAGAAATTAAATGAAGGCGATCGGATCATCTCACAGCAGGGTGGGAAACAAGCCTGTATACAAATCTCATATATTTAAGTATCACAATGCTCATTCTTGTTAACTGGTGCATTTAAACCATGCAGCTCACTGGCTGCCAAAGCAAACACGTTTGCACTCTAGAGTTTTCAAATGTCTTAGACAAATCTTTTGGACTATATTTATTAATTTCATATGAAAGAAAAAAAAACCGCAAGGCAGATACTGTGTTATAGAACAAATGAGAACTTTAAAATATTGGAAAAAAACCCTGAATTTATAGTCAAGTGCCAGTCAAGACCATCAAGTCAAGGGGAAAAAAAGGGAATGCAGACAAAGTTAACAACATGACCACACATGTACTAGAAAGGAAATTAGATATTATCAGTCACAATACTTTGAATTAAAGCCCATGTTCCACAGCATACCCATTACTATTTCTGAAGAAAAATTCAACATGAGTTTATTCTATGTTGTACATTTAACTGCAGACACCTTTTTTCATGTGTCAGGGCTGGGATTTGGCCACACAATTTGTATTAAAATCTAAGTAATTCAGAGGTAAAATTATGCAAAGTGAAATTCATTGATTGTGTTTTCAAAGAAATGTGTCCTCAAACTTTGCGTTAGAGCGATACATGAATTTGAAGTTAGAAACTGCACAAAAGATTGCTCCCCGGGCTGCTTTTTCTTAGGCATGCATATTTCTCTTAGGTCTTAATTTCTGGTGGGTCTATCCACATCAGGAGTGATTAAGCATGCTTTTCTCCACCCAGCGACTCCAAGTGTTAAAGGTGTGTAAAGTGTTATTAGCAGTAGCTCTTCCTGACCTCCCCAACACAGCTGCCTCCCCTTTAACTGGCAAGGTCGCGAAGGGTCACAGCTTAGCTAACCATGTGACTGGGAGAGGTCGCAGGGGAGAGGTTAAAAGATCAAGTCCACTTCCAGGGAGGCCAGAGTTTAGGGGCACCAGCATGGTGAATTCAGTCATATGGGTATGCCAGTAATGGTCAAGCTGTTGTGCTGCTCTACAAACAGTGGATGGTAGTTTGTGCTTTGCTGTGCACATGCTTTGTAAAATAAATTAATTAGTAAAACTACTCCCTCTCTCTGCCCAAAAGAGTGTAGTCACAGTTTATTATGGATATGTTTAAGCCTGTGGATGTGTGTGTCCTGCTGAATAAAGCATAGGCACGGAAATACAAGTCTCTTTTCTTCTGACTTCAAAGACAATCACTGACGTGCACACGCACATCAAAATCACACAAGGACTGTCGCAAGTGTGTCAATATGCATACATGAATTTCTTTCCCTTTTCTTCTTTGATCAACTTCTCAATCTCCTGTTTTTGGATATCAACTCTTTCCTTCCCCCATATCATATAGTCGCACACGTACACACAAGGACACACACCTGCATACATGTGCACATTCACAGACATGCAGATATACATACACAGTCACTCTTACTTCCTCTCTTCACTCACACAACCTGCCACATGGTTTGATTTCCTGATGTCTCCTATTGAAATAATAATATCTTTCCTGCTTATTTATCCAGCCTTCGCAGACACTTTGCAGACATTCAAAAGCATAGGAATGAGCTGATGAATTTGTAGTTTGCATGTCTGGTGAATTTTGATAAGATTCAAATATTATAGACTCCACCTGTGCAAAACAGTTTTAGCACCGTTTCAGAAATAATCTCCAACACAGTCTATTCACGTACACTGAGCATGTGCGTGTGGACATGGGAATGTCGCAAATTGCTCGAAAAATAACTAGCCTCCTGCACATGTAGGCAGTAGCATTATAAAATGCAAAATGTAACTGCACAACAGCTCCTAGCACAGACAACAAGGTCAGCAACGCCTGGTAATTTGTTATCCATGTTGAATTAACAGCTGGTAGTGAAGGCTGATGTTGTTTGTTTTCTTCCAGAAAGGGGTCACGTGATAGGGGCGTGACCAATCAGGGAAGGACACATCAGAACTGATAAGGAAGAAAAGGTGGGTGTCCAGATCATGTTTTTTATTGTGCTCTGATGAAGGCTTTGGCCGAAACGCGTCAGCCTGATGCAGAATAAAATAATGCATATCTGAGCCCAGTC